>JAQQPU010019861.1:0-16014 GCA_029168905.1 Artemia sp. Kazakhstan ARC1039
ATTCCTATATGTCCGTCTATAGGAAGATTTGACACTTCTTAGAAAATTTAAAAATAGGAAGCGCTGTACAATTGAAACTATTTGAATTAGAAACCTACTTGTTCACAAATAGGCAGGTGGCTGACTACTGGGTGTCTTACCCTAATATGATTTGGTAAATATTTACCATATATTCTATGAATATATAGGTCCTAAGAAATTCATGAATTTCTTAGAAAAACGGGAAAACAAGGAAAGAAGTTAAGATAAAGGCTCTCCCCCTGCAAAATGTGTTAACTAGGATTATTCTGCATATTATGCAGTGAGAATTTTTTTCTTAATATGTTTCCTTATATCCAGCTGGACTTTTAGGCTTAAAATATTGGTTGGGCAGTAGGGTAATTTAAAGATTTATATAAATATATATAGCCTATTGTCAGGTTAGCCATCTGGTGGTATCCCAAGCAGAAGTTCTATTTTGCATGGTTTCACTTTTATAATGCACAGGTTGTTAAGGGTCATCAAAGGTCAGGGAGAAGGAGTGGAGGTAGGTACTTCAAAATACCAGTAAATTTCTATCAAATCATATTATTGACTTACACATAAAGTGAATATACCACTTGATGTCTTTTTTATGCTGATTACAAATATAATAATCATTTCTATTGGAAATAAATTTCAGCCCCCCTATATATGCCAATTCAGGGTATATATTTCTACATAAGGGGAGGGGGGGGGCAAATTTTGTTTCTGATGTAAATGGGAGGTAAGTTTAAACTTTACCCCCACCCCCCTAATATCAATAAATATAACACTGAAGGCACAGCCGGCTCTTTACTTAAGTTGGCTAGTATTAGGGCACTGGCCCTTTGATTTGAAAAATATTCACAAAGTTTACAGTTTTAATTGCATCTGCTACAGAAGGGGCTGGGGCTTTATCCTTGGGTTTGCCAAACAACCTGTTCATTTTCAATATTACTTCTTCTCAACCGTGAAAGGAACAAGAGTTTAGTCCAGGGTTGCCAACTTTTCGGTCCATAAATATGTCCCCTGAGTATCCAAAATTATGTCATTTTTAGCCAAAATATGTCCATATTTCGTCTTAAATATGTCCAAAATATGTCCATCTTGAAATCTCAGAACCTAGATGTTATTTTTCTTATCAATTGGGATATTGACCAAAAGACGCCTTGGAAACATCTTTCAAAGCGGCCAGTCAACATCAAATATATTGAAAACGAAAAAAACTATTTAATACAAGCACAAAACTCATAAAAACAAGTAAACACTAAAAATAATTTGCGGGAGCTTAAGATTAGTCTTCTAGCGAAAATTCATCTTGAAAATTATGTTCAGCATGATAGTCAGCCTTATTTCCTCCTTTGCTAGCTATTTGTCAATAGGAGTATTTCTTGCGCATTTCAAAATGTATAATCCAGGATTCCAGCAACGTTCCAGAACGCATATTAGTTGCTTGACATGCATTAAACAACTAGTCGTTTGCATTAGAAGACCATTCCGTAATTTCGTTTTGATGTTACCAAGTAGCGTAAACTGTCTTTCAGCAGCTGCTGAAGAGTGTGGCAGGCCACATAACGTTAGCATAAAATCACAAAGATCCATGTATTTTTCTTTATCCTTGGCATTCTTACATTTTCTTAGGGCAGACCAGAAAACTGGTGGATTTGCTCATTCATGACGGAAATTAAAAGTTCTAGTGCCCTTTTTCAGTGACCAAAAAGAATGGAGGTCAACTAAGCCTCCTCCCACGCTCACTTTTTTCCCAAAGTCACCGGATCATAATTTTTAGATAGCCATTTTGTCCAGCATGCTCGAAAAATACAATAACTATGTCTTTGAGGATGACCCCCACAGTCTCCGGGGGACGGTCTGCAAGTTTTGAACTATGTCCAATGTTTACATATAATATTGGTTATTGGGAAGTATACAGAAGTTTTCAGGGTAAATTTTTTCTGGTAGTTGGGGGGGGGGGCGTCGGGTTTTAAGGGGGAGGAGCTTTCCGTGCAGGAAGGGACATTGCTATGAAGGGGGCGTTGGATTTCCCAGCATCATTTAAAAAACAATAAGAAATTAAATGAAAAACAATTTTCAACTGAAAGTAAGGAGCAACACCAAAACTTGAAACAAACAGAACTTAATGCGTACATGATTGGGTTCGCCCCCTAGTCATTACCTCGCTATTTGCACTAAATTTTTCTTAGTTTGATCGGAGCTATTTGTTCTAATTAACGGCATTTGTGATTAAGGGGCCATTCTTAGAAAACTGGAAGAAAATTTGAACTTTGGCGTAAAGAGTGAGGTATTGATTAGGGGTTACGTAAGTTGATTCGCAAGTTACGTCAGATCAAAAGTACGCGAAAGCCATTTAGCAAAAAAAGTAAAATTAATATGCAAATTTCGTTCTAATTATTCATGTACGGTGAACCAACATCAAAGCTGCATTAATTCAAAAATGTTCAGAAATTAAATAAAAAAACAAGTTTTTTTTAACTGAAAGTAAGGAGCGATATTAAAACTTAAAACGAACAGAAATTATTCCGTATATGAAAAGGGCTGTCCCCTCCTCAAATATATATATATATATATATATATATACATATATATATATATTGCATATTCTCTCCATCTTCTGTCAACTACACTTTTTGACCAACCTGGTAGTCCCCTTTTTGCAAGGAAACGAGCAAGCATTGGTTGATTTACAGCTTTGTTTTTTTTCTGGATCTGAAAAACTCAGTACTTCAAATACCTTTCCTCAAGTTTGAACCATTTTTTAATTCTTGTCACCGCTTCCTTTAAAATTTACGAGTCAATACATAGCTTTTTGGTTTTGTTTTGAAGTTTGTTCCTTTTCTCTTTAGCACTCCCATCTTTACTTTTTTATTCACCATTAAGGCTGTTAATTTCTGCTGGGGCATCCAAACACAAATACACACTTTTCAGCGGCAAGTATTGGTACTCTCTTCAGGGCCCTTGGATATTTCTAATTCTTGGACGTACCTCCCCGCCACAAAGTTCCGGCACAAAGTTTTAATTACTTTTTTTTCCTTTTTGGCTTTCAAATTATGAAGTCATTTGGTGTAGCAGCTTGTCTTAATCAGAGGCAACGCTGTAGCGTTGCCTATAGTAAAGGCCATACGGCTCCAATGTTTTATTATTATTTATTTTTCCCCCCAGAGGCACTTCATACGGGAGGGGTCGTCGTTGAAACTTCAAAGGGGGCTCATTCGATTGGAAATCGAGAGTTCTGGTGCCCTTGTTAATAGTCGAAAATGATTGGAGGGCAACTAGCCCCTCCCCACGCCCATCATTCCCCCAAACAAATCCAATCAAAATTTTGAGCTAGCCATTTTGTTCAGCGTAGTTGATTTCCAGATAGAAAATATATTTCTGAGGAGGACACTCCCCCACAACCCCCAGGGCAAGAGTTAAAAGTTATGCTCTGGGGGCATATAAGGTTTTTATAGAAGGCAT
Organism: Artemia sp. Kazakhstan ARC1039; assembly: GCA_029168905.1. Taxonomy (NCBI): domain Eukaryota; kingdom Metazoa; phylum Arthropoda; class Branchiopoda; order Anostraca; family Artemiidae; genus Artemia; species Artemia sp. Kazakhstan ARC1039. The sequence goes on from JAQQPU010019861.1 coordinate 3,475, forward strand.
TGTCGTAGAAACTTCAAAACAGGCTCATTCGATTGGAAATTCAAATGGCTAGTGCCCTTTTTAATAGTCAAAAGTGATTGGAGGGCAACTAGCCCCACCCCACGCCCATCATTTACCCAACACACATCCAATCAAAATTTCGAGATAGCCATTTTGTTCAGCGTAGTTGCTTTCCAGATAGAAAATATATTTTTGAGGAGGACACTTCCCCACAACCCTCAGGGCAAGAGTTTTAAGTTATGCCCTGGGGGCATATAAGGTTTCTATAGAAGGCGTTGTTGTAGAAACTTCAAAAAAGGCTCATTCGATTGGTAATTCAAAGGGATAGTGCCCTTTTTAATAGTGTAAAGTGATTGGAGGGCAACTAGCCCCCGCCCCATGCTCATCATTCCCCCAAACACATCCAATCAAAATTTTGAGATAGTCATTTTGTTCAGGGTAGTTGATTTCCAGATGGAAAATATGTTTTTGAGGAGGACAATCCCCCACAACCCTCGGGGAAAGGGTTTGAAGTTATGCCCTGGGGGCATATAAGGTTTTTATAGAAGACGTTGTCGTAGAAACTTCAAAAAAGGCTCATTCGATTATTAATTCAAAGAGCTAGTGCCCTTTTTAATAGTCGAAAGTGATTGGAGGGCAACTAGCCCCCCCCTCCACGCCCATCATTCCCCAAATCACATCCAATCAAAATTTTGAGATAACCATTTTGTTTAGCGTAGATGATTTCCAGATAAAAAATATGTTTTTGAGGAGGACACTCCCCCACATCCCTTAGGGAAAGGGTTTTAAGTTATGCCCTGGGGGCATATAAGGTTTTTATAGAAGGCGTTGTCATAGAAACTTCAAAAAAGGCTCATTCGATTGGAAATTCAAAGGGCTAGTGTCCTTTTTAATAGTCGAAAGTGACTGGAGGGCAAATAGCCCCCCCCCCACGCCCATCATTCCCCCAAACACATCCAATCAAAATTTTGAGATAGCCATTTTGTTCCGAGTAGTTTATTTTCAGATAGTGCTAGTGCCCTTTTAACAGTCGAAAGTGATTTGACGGCAACTAACCCCCCCTCTCACGCCCACCTTTTCCCCAAACACATCCAATCGAAATTTTGTGACAGCCGTTGTATTAGTCGTAGTTTGGATCGAATAAAATAACTACAAACAAGAGTTTGGGTATCGGCTCACAGCAGAAGCCTAAAACCCCGAACGAACAGAAATTAATATTAACTATCTTACAAACATAAAGATAACCGGTGCAAACACAAAATAAATGAATAAATCTTATATAGCTTCAATATTTTTTTATTATTTTCCCCCCAGAGCTGCTTTATATGCAAGGGTTAAAAATACGATTTTGTTAAAAATTGTTGAAAGGTTAAGTAACAAAACTCTGGCGTCGACAAAACCCCCCGGGGGCAGGAAGGGATTGTCGTATAAACTTCAGAGAGGGCTCATTTGATTGGAAATTGGAAGTTCTAGTCCAGCTCTTAAGAGTCAAAATTGATCGAAGGGCAAATAACCCCGCCACGCCCTTTTCCCCACCCCTTCCTTTGAACTAATTCTGTTTATACCTGAAGGCCCAATGAGAGTTAAAATGTTTTGATATTAACACACACCTAGAAGGCATCTGATCTGCTTCCTAACAAGGAAGGAAACAGAGAGTGTAAGGCAGTGGCGGATCCAGGGGAGGGGCGAGGGGGCGCCCCCCTAACGTAGTCTAAAGTAATGTAATTTATTTAACTGAAGCGAGATTGCGTTAATTAAACTTTTTTTCTCAATCCATTCATTGTTGTCAATCGCTGTTCACAAGTTATGCAAGCTGTCTATTGTTCATATATAAGGTTTTTATCAAAGAGGTAATCGTATAGACTTTGAAAAAAACCTCATTCGATTTCAATTGAAAGCTCTAGGTCCGTTTTTTAAAGTCAAGAATAATCGGACAGTAAGCAACCCCCCCCCCATGCCATAAAAACTTGAAACTTTTTGCAATAAAAACCCAACACAAATTAATTAAAAAAACTTTCCGAAAAATAAGTTTTTCAAAGAAAAGTAAAGGCCATTTTAAACTTAAGCTCAGGAGATACAAATACCTGTTAAAATTCCAACTCAAAACGACCAGAAGTTACTATAGTTTGCTATTAAAGTATAAATGAAACTTAAAACGAACAGGAATTAAATAAACAATCAATGCGAACAAACATACAATATATATTAATGTAAATGAATAAATAAATCTTAAAACAAGTGAAACTTAAATTGAATATGCAAATCAAGTTTGAATCGAATAAAAATAACTACAAACAAGAGTTTAGGTATCGCCTCACTGCAGAAGCCTAAAACCTACTGCGTCAAACTTGATTTGCATATTCAATTTAAGTTTCACTTGTTTTAAGATTTATTTATTTATTTACATTAATATATATTGTATGTTTTTACGCATTGATTGTTTACTAATTTCTGTTCGTTTTAAGTTTCATTTATGCTTTAATAGCAAACTATTTATTTCGTTTTAAGCTTGATTTTCATATATAATCGAAGCATTACTCGCATTAAGATCTATTTATTCATTTATATTATTACTTGTTGTGTGTTTTTTGCTATGATTGTTTATTAAATTTCTGGTCGTTTTGGGTTTCATTTATTCTTTAACAGTAATTTCTGATCATTTTGAGTTTGAATTTTAACAGGTATTTGTATCTCCTGAGCTTAGGTTTAAAATAGCCTTTACTTTTCTTTGAAAAACTTATTTTTCGGAAAGTTTTTTTTAATTAGCCGTTGATAAAGATAATAAGGAGCCTTCATTTTAAGGTAATTAATTTTAAAAGCTTTCCGAAAAATAAGTTTTTCAAAGAAAAGTAAAGGCCATTTTAAACTTAAGCTCAACAGATGCAAATACCTGTTAAAATTCAAACTAAAAACGATCAGAAATTACTATTAAAGAATAAATGAAACCCAAAACGAACAGAAATTAAATAAACAATCATAGGAAAAACCATACAACAAGTAATAATATAAATGAATAAATAGATCTTAAGGCGAGTAACGCTTAGATTGAATATGAGAATCAAGCTTAAAACAAAAAAATATTTTGCTATTGCAGCGTAAGTGAAACTTAAAACGAGTAAAAATTCAATAAACAATCAAACAGACAATAGATATTTATGTAAATGAATAAATAAATCTTTAAACGAAAGAAACTTAAACTGAATATGCAAATCAAGCTTGAGACGAACAAAAATCACTACAAACAAGAGTTCGGGTATCGCCTTCTTCTTTCACTGTAAAAGTCTAAAACCTACTGCGTTATTGGCGCTTTACTGAATTAAATAAAAAAAACAAGTTTTTTTTAACTGAAAGTAAGGAACGACGTTAAAACTTAAAACGAACAGAAATTATTCCGTATATGAAGGGGGCTGTCCCCTCCTCAACGCCTCGCTCTTTACGCTAAAGTTTTTTTATTGTTTAAAAAAATAGAGTTGTGAGAAAGTCAAACTTTAGCGTAAAGAGCGAGGCGTTGAGGAGGGGACAGCCCCCTTCATATACGGAATAATTTCTGTTCGTTTTAAGTTTTAACGTCGTTCCTTACTTTCAGTTAAAAAAACTTGTTTTTTTATTTAATTTTTGAACGTTTTTGAATTAATGCAGGTTTTGATTTTGGCTCACCGTACATGAATAATTAAAACAAAATTTGCATATTATATTTGGTTAAATGGCTTTCTCGAAACTTGTTTAATTTTATTTACGAACGTTTTTATTAGTAATAAATATACGTAACTTAGAATTAACTTACGTAACGAACTTCTATATTCATAAATTTTTAACACGTATATTAGGGGGTTCGCCCCCTAGTCAATACCCTGCTCTTTAAACTATAGTTCGAATTTTTTTTCCAGTTCTTTAAAAATAACCTCTTAATCACAATCAGTTGATCAGTTGAAAAACTTGTTTTTTTTATTTAATTCCTGATCTTTTTCTTTAATAATGCTGGGAAATCCGGCGCCCCCTTCATAGCAATGTCCCTTCCCCCATGAAAACTTCCTTCATGGAAAGATCCTTCCATATAGCCCCCGACCCTCTCCTTCCCCCACCTACCAGAAAAAATCTCCTCTGAAAAAGTCTGTATACTTCCCAATAACCAATACTATATGTTAACATTGAGTAAAGTTCATAACTTTCAGCCCTCCCCCTGGGGACTTTGGGGGATCAAGTCATCCTGAAAGACATTTTTATCATATTTTCGACCATGCTGAACAAAATGGCTATCTCAAAATTTTGATCGGGTGACTTTGGGAAAAAAATGAGCGTGGGAGGGGGCCTAGTTGCCCTCCATTTTTTTTGGTCACTTAAAAAGGGCACTAGAACTTTTAATTTCCGTTCCAATGAGCCCTCCCACGATATTCTAGGACCACTGGGTCGATACGATCACCCCTGGGGAAAAAAAAAAACAAACAAACAAACAAACAAATAAACACGCATCCGTGATCTTTCTTCTGGCAAAAAATGGAAAATTCCACATTTTTGTAGATAGGAGCTTGAAACCTCTACAGTAGGGTTCTCTGATACGCTGAATATGATGGTGTGATTTTCATTAAGGTTCTATAACTTTTAGGGGGTCTTTCCTCCTTTTTTCGAAAATCAGCCAAATTTTCTCAGGCACGTAACTTTTGATGGGTAAGATTAAACTTAATGAAACTTATATATTTGAAATCAAAATTAAAATCTGATTCTTTTGATGTATCTATTGGTATCAAAATCCCGTTTTTTAGAGTTTCGGTTACCATTGAGCCGGGTCGCTCCTTACTTACAGTTCGTTACCACGAACTGTTTGAAAACAATTTTATGACAAATATTTTCTTTTGTACTTCATATTGAAAATAAAAATTAAAATTAAAGTAAAATTTGAACTGATGAGCTTTCTGCAATTAATTCAAGTATACATCAACTATTCGGTTTAATTTATTAGCTCTTTCTAAAGTTGTTGAAGACTAATATAGTTTCACTACAAACAAGAGTTTAGACACTGCCCCCTTCCTTAACTGTAAATAAAAACCAAAAGCCTACCGCGTCTTTGGCGCTTAACTGAAAACGTATTATATCACAAATATTTTCTTCTCCAGTTCCTACAGCATTGAAAATAAAAATAAAATTACAGTGAAATAAATTATTGGACTGATGAATCTTTCAACAATTAATATCATTATACATAAAATATTCAATTTGATGTTGTTTATACTTTCCAAGACTGCTCAAGACGTATATAGTTTTCAGTAAAGCACCAATGACGCAGTAGGTTTTAGACTGTTTTAGACGTGTTTTTCATAGTTTTTTTTTGGAAGAATAGTAACGTAAGACTGTGAACAAAGACAAGAATATTAGAAGCTATAGTAATGGCAGTGGTGAACTATTGTTCTGAAATGTGGGTGCTTCGAAAGACCGAGGAAGATTTGTCAATTGGCTTCCAGAGGAATTGTCTAAGAAAAGTCTCAGGTACCCGTTTCACTGACCGTATAGCAAATAATAACAAGCTGTACAAATAACGCGGTTCTATACTATTTTCTAGGGCTAAACTGAAAGAAAGGATCAGATGGCTAGGAAACGTTTCACGGATGAAGGATGGCAGACTGCCAAAAATTTAGATTTTTGACCATCCATCTGCGGCGAAACAAAAAGCAGGTTATCCCCGAATTTGGGGAAAATAAGTCATAAGGAAGAATTTATAGACAATTGGAACTTTTTCGGAGAGGTTAAAGAGTGGAGATTTGATTAGGTGGGAGTGGAGGAGGAGCTTTCACAGATATTTCGGTCTCAGGTGGCTTGGTGCTTCATTGAGTTGTTAGTACTCGAAGCAGCAGTAGTTTAAAATTTCAGGCTATATAGACACCGTGATTTTAAATTTCAGTTCCAGGGGAGCCTTTTTTGCGAACCTTTAATGAACAAGAAAAAACTGGTGAGTCCGATTAAGTTGTTCTGATTTGTGACGTCTTATTTTCTATTTTATTTTAAACAGCAAAACATAACTCTTTTTAACAAATGAACTTGCAAAGATATATTTAAACAAAGAGTTGCTAAAACAAAACACAATCTAAAAAGATTATTTAAAAAAGTGTTGCATTAAGTTACATGTATTTTAGACATAGCTACAGTATAGGGGCCAGGATTAATTCAGTCCAATAGAACACCAAAACTAACAAAGACTTTCGATTCATTTGAGCAATCACCCTCTTCTTCATCCACATGATAATATAAAGGAAAACTAATATTAACAATTTATTGCATTTTATATCGCAAGCAGAACAATTGAAAAAAAAAAAAAACTGCGAACATACTCCTAATATAAACCAAAAACGAAATAATTCAGTTAAAACCAATAGATATAAATTAAAAAAAGGGTTTTCAGAAATAGAAGTTGTTTCAAAAAGCAAAGGGAATAGCCGCAGTATAACTTATGACGAGCAGAAATAAAGTCGTATAGCAATTCAAACTTAAAACGAACAGAAATTCTATGAATGAATAAATGAAAACCCAAAGCGAACATAAATTAAAATGAATAATCACTTAAAACATAAAGATAACAGAGACTGTCATAGATGAATAATAGACTCCTAAAACGAACAAGGAAGAATAGGAAGATAATTCTGCAAACCAAGATTAGAATATTAGAAGCTACAGTGATGACAGTGGTCAAATATGGCTCTGAAGGATGGGCACTCAGAAAAGCGGATGAAGATTTGCTAGATGTTTTCCAGAGAAATTGCTTAAGGAATGTTCTTGGTACCCGGTGACTGACCGTATTTCAAAAATAGGCTCTAAAATGTGGTTCAATACCGCTCTCAAGGGCTATTATGAAAGGAAGGTTGAGGTGGCTAGGGCACATTGTGCGGATGAAGGATGACAGATTGCCGAAGATTGTTCTTTTCGGCCAACCATCTAGGGCTAAACGGAAAGCAGGTCGTCCCCGTCTGGGGTGGGAGGACGTCATAAAGAAAGATTTAAAGGAAATGGGAACTTCGTGGGAGGGTGTAAAAAGGAAGGCTTTGAACAGATGAAGATGGAGGAGGAGCGTTCGTAGCTGTGTTGGCCTCAGGTGGCTTGGTGCTGCGGTGAGTTGTTGTTAGTAGTAGTAGTAGTATTAAAACGAACAAAAGCTATAATGATATAGATACCAAAACATAATACCAAGCATAACTTCAAACGTAAATAAACTACTATAAAAAAGAATAGGTCACCACCCCCTAAACATTCTAAACGCCAGAGCATAATTTGTGCTCTACTGAATACAATTTTTATTTCAAGTGTTGCATTTTTTCTTATCATTGGTCACCACTGTTACCTGTAATGCTTGATTAGTCCTGTGATATTCTTTTGTTGTTGTGTTTTTCTTGATGTTACGGAAAAACAACACCTCAACATATAGCATAAATATGCTCGAAATACCATACGTTTTTAAAATATTAAATGATGCTCATGAATTTCGAAGTAATTTGGGAGGGGGGGGGGTGAAGGGCCCTAATTTCTGTTCATCTTACATTTCATTCATTCGTATATCGTAATTCTGTTCGTAATAAGTTGGAATTATTATTTGAATTTATTTTTTCTCGTCCTAGGTTTTAATGTGAATGTTTACTTTTCTTTAAAAACTTCTTTTTTTTGGAAGACATATATTAAAAAAAAACTATCTTTCTGAATCGCTTAACATTATGAACCTGTGAGGGGTATTGCCTAGGCACCAAGATGAACTCGAAAAATAGAAAGGTATACTACTAGAGTGCTAGTGCTGTTGATCCAATTTATTCAGGGTATTACCCTAAACGAAAGCTCCTAATCATTGTTTTTCGGCAATCAATTCAACCTGCTACACCAAATAAGATCAAAATTCGTCTAAGATCCGCGCTGCTATTAGATCTTAAGAACAATGGTGATATTATATCTTTAATTGCAAATTTCAATGTTGGTGGAATGATGTTTTGGAGTATAACCTCTTCCCTGGAGAATTTGTTGGACGTGTAAAATCGGCAACTTGAAATACTGGATAAATATCAATAAAGTGGTTAGATGCTTCTAATTTATGACCTTCTCTGAACTCAAGGCGGTAATATCAGTCAGCTGCGCAAACACGTTCGTCTCTTATCAAGCCTCATTAGGTTATTTCAAAACACACTTAATAATAAAGTTAGTTTATATATAACAAAAGATAATATTGTATCTGAGTTGTTTTTGCTATAAAAAAGTTCAGTTAAAGGTTTTGGTTCAGTGACAATAGAATAATTGTGATTTTGACAAATATTAATTGTTCGCTTATATGATAAATTAGGTATGAAACGTCAGTATCTTTTAATTCTAACGATATTCTATCTGTGAAATAATTTGAATTTTATATTTATAATATATTTGGGTACTTGTTTGATATAGCCCCTTCCTAATATTCTTCATCTAAGTATAACCTGTCTCTCTGACGCTCAATCCTAATGCAATATACTAAAGTATGATAAAAAAAATAAAACTATAGAAACAAATTTAGGCTATATATTTGCACATTAGGGGTGGGGGTAAAGTATAGCGGGTCTGCAAGCCTAATATGTTAGGTACAATTATTTTGCATATTATAAAATAAAAATTGTTTTCTAACTTCACACTGTCCAAATACTTATCCCCCCCCCGTTAATGTGAAAATATATAGCCCAAATAACTTCTCTTTGCCTTGTCTCAGTTGAGCTGAAAGAAACTAACGAAAAACCGGTTCTACAATACGCCAATGGATGAACAACTTGAGTGGTCGGAGTTACATCATACAAGTACATATAATTGGAATACTTTTTAAAAATGACATGAATCTTAGCAAATATTTTTTTGGCGATTTAAATTTAAGGACTTTAAACAAACAGGGCTAAAACGGGCTAAAGTCTAAAACCAACTGAGTCACTGGCGCTTTACTGAAAACCAATTTTATGACAAATATTTTCTTTTGTACTTAATATTAAAAACAAACATTAAAATTATAGTAACATTTTGAACTGATGAGCTGAATATCATTATACATCAAAGGTTGAGTTTAATTTATTAGCTCTTTTTAAAGTTGTTCAAGACGAATATAGTTTCACTACAAATAAGCGTTTCGAACTGCCCCCCCCTTCCTTAACTGTAAATAAAAATCAGAAGCCTACTGCGTCATTGCCTACTTAACTGAAAACGAATTAGTTTACAAATATTTTTTTCAGTTCTTACAGCATTGAATATAAAATTACAGTCTAAAATTTTTTTGAACTGATAGATCTTTCAACAATTAACATCATTATATTCAAATATTCAATTTGATGTTGTTTATACTTTCAAAGACTGTTCAAGACGCATATAGTTTTCAGTAAAGCGTCAATGACGCAGTAGGTTTTAGACTTTTACAGTGAGAAAAGGAGGTGATACCCAAACTCTTGTTTGTAGTGAATTTTGTTCGTTTCAAGCTTGATTTGCATATTCAATTTAAGTTTCACTCGTTTTAAGATTTATTTATTAATTTATATTAATATCTATAGTATGTTTGTTTGCATTGATTGTTTATTTAATTTCTGTTCGTTTTAAGTTTCATTTGATTTGATTTTCATATTCAATCTCAGCATTGCTCGCTTTCAGATCTATTTTTCAATTTATATTATTACTTGTTGTATGTTTTTTGCTATGATTGTTTATTTAATTTCTGTTCGTTTAGGGTTTCATTTATTCTTTAATAGTAATTTCTGGTCGGTTTGAGTTTGAATTTTAACAGGTATTTGTATCTGCTGAGCTTAAGTTTCAAATGGCCTTTACTTTTCTTTGAAAAACTTATTTTTCGGAAAGTTTTTTTTAATTAATTTTTGTTCGTTTTTGATTGCAAAAAGTTTCAAGTTTTTAAAAATTCCTTATTTAAAAATCAAACTTCAAAAGAAAATCAAATGTTCATCAAAGTGTCAAAACTGGTATCAAAGTAACAATACCAAAGTGAAAAAATGGGTTTGTGTCAACCTCAGAGTCTTTATTATCTGACGTTTGAACTATTTTTAACAAAATGGTTATCTCAAAATTTTTATCGGATGGGTTTGGGGAAAAAGGGCGCGGGGGGAAGCGCTAATTAACCTTCGGTCTCTTTTGACTCTTTAAACGTGAACTAGAACTTCCTGTTTTCAATCGAATGAGCCTCTCTGAAGTTTATACGAGCATCCCTTCTATAAGAACCATATATATCCCCCAGAGTATAACTTACAACGCCCATCCCTGGGTCCTGGGGGGCATTGTCGACCACAGAATTTTAATATCTGATGGTTGCACTTTTTTTTTATACAAAATGGTGAACTCAAATTTTTATCGGATGGGTTTATTCATCCGATAAACCCAAAGGCGTGGTTGGTGGGAGGGGCTAGTTGTCCTCCGATCTTTTTTCACTCTAAGAAAGTGAACTGCAACTTTTACTTTCCATTCAAATGAACCCTCTCTGAAGTTTATACGAGCATCCCTTTCATAAGAACCACATATGGCCCCATGACATAGCTTACAATGCCTGCCCCTGGGCCCTGGGGGGTTGTGTCGACACCGGAGTTTTGTTATCTGACCTTTGAATTATTTTGAAAAAATGGCTCTCAAAGTTCTTATCGGATAGGTTTGAGGAAAATAGGGCGTGGAGAGGGGGACTAGTTGCCCTCCGATCTCTTTTGACTCTTAAAAAGTGAACGAGAACTTTCAATTTCCAAATCATATGAGCCCTCACCGAAGTTTATACGGCCATACCTTCCATAAGAACCATATATGCCCCAGAGCAATGCTTACAACACCTGCCCCGGGCTCTGGGGGGGGGGTTTGTGTAGACACATGAGTTTTTCTTATCTGACCCTTGAACTATTTTTATCGAAATGGCCATACGTAAAGGAGTTTTTGTTATATGATCTTTGAACTATTTTTAACAAAATGGCTACCTCAAATTTTTTATCAGATATATTTGGGGAAAAACAGCTTGGGGGGAGGATGGTTACACTTCGATGGTCTCACTTTTGACTCTTAAAAAGTACACTAGAACTCTTGATTTCGAATCAAATGAGCTCCCTTTGAAGTTTATATGACGACCCCTTCTATATGAAGTGCCTATGGGGAAAAATATCGAGTCGGGGGGGGGGGAGGCTAGTTGCCCTCCAATCACTTTTGACTATTAAAAAGTGAATTACAACTTTCAATTTCCAATCAAATGAATCCTTTATGAAGTTTATACGATCATCCCTTAAATAACAACCATATATACCCCTAGGGCATAACTTACAACGCCTACCCCCGGGCTCTGGGGGTCTTTGTTGACACTGCAGTTTTTTTATCTGAACTTTGAACTGTTTTTAACAAAATATTTATCTCAAAATTTTTATCTGATGCATTTAAGGCGTGGGGGGGAGGGGAGGGGGGTTAGTTGCCCTCCGATGTCTTTTGACTCTCAAAAAGTGAACAAAAACTTTCAATTTTCAATCAAATAAGCCCTCTACGAAGTTTATACGAGCATCCATTTTATAAGAACTATATATGCCCCTAGAGCATTACTCATATCGCCTGCCTCTGGGCCCTGGGGGGTTGCGTCGACACAGGAATGTTACTTATCTGACCTTTGAACTATTTTTAAAGAAATGGCTACTATAAAATTTTTTTATCGTATGGGCTTGGGGAAAAAAGGGTGTGTGGGGGGGCTAGTTGTCCCCGGATATCTTTTGACTCTTAAAAATTGAACTAGAACTTTCTATTTCCAATCAAACGGACCCTCTCTGAAGTTGATACGAGCATCCCTTTCATAAGAACCATATACGCCCCCAGGACAACACTTACAACGCCTATGCCCCAGACCCAGGGTGGGGGGGGGGTTTGTTATCTAATTTTTGAACAATTTTTTAAACAATTTTTAACAATTTTGTTATCTAATTTTGACCAAAAATCTGGCTATCTCAAAATTTGTAGCGGATGGGTTTGGGGAAAAAAGGCGAGGGGGAGAGGGCTAGTTGCCCTTAACTCTCTTGACTCTTAAAAAGTGAACTAGAACATTCAATTTCCAATCAAATGAGCCCTCTATGAAGTTTATACGAGCATCTCTTTTATAAGAACCATACATGCCCTTAGGGCATAACTTAGAATGCCTTCCCCTGGGCCCTGGGGGGCTGTCTAGACACCAGAGTTTTTCTTATCTGACCTTTGAACTATTTTTAACAAAATGCCTATCTCAAAATTTTCATCAGATGGGTTAGGAAAAAGAAGGGGGGGGGGCTAGCTGCCTCGGATCTCTTTTGACTATTAAAATGTGAGCTCGAACTCGAATTTTTGAACAATTTCCAAAAATCTGGCTATTTCAAAATTTGTAGCGGATGGGTTTGGGGAAAAGGCGAGGGGGGAGGGCTAGTTGCCCTTAACTCTCAAAAAGTGAACTAGAACTTTCAATTTCCAATCAAATGAGCCCTCTATGAAGTTTATACGAGTATCTCTTTTATAAGAACCATACATGCCCTTAGGTCAAGGCCATATCCAGGGGGGGGTGTTACCCAGTTTGTCCCCCCCCCG
>JAQQPU010019862.1:0-12997 GCA_029168905.1 Artemia sp. Kazakhstan ARC1039
GCTTATGGAATAAAAGTATGCTCTGTCCTACAGAGAAGTGTCTTTTTTCCTTGAATTGTTCTTCTTTCATACTCTTATTTGCAATCACAGGAGTAACTAGACCTGCACTGCTCCATGCACTTAGTAATGATATGCTTTGCAGGTACTGATACACATGCTGTCATAAATGGCATCAAATGTGGCATCAAATATTTCATCAAGTTCTGATTCAGAACTTGGAGAGGGCCCTCCATCAAAGAAAGTCAAGTTCTGGGAGGAACATGGGACCAAAAATAAGGGAGCAGCTGTAATTACCTGCAATTACTGCAAAAAAGATGTGAAGTCAACAAAGGGGTCTGCAACATCGTTCAAAAATCACCTTATGGCTAAACACAAAATTGCTGAACAACCTAAACCAAGTACTGTTCCAAAGAAGTCACATTCTACAGCCTTGTCTCAGCTCAGCATGCCGAGCACATCATGTGAAACTAAACCAACTCGATTTGAAGGCACTGGAAAGAAAACGGATATAAGAAATTTTTTGAAGTCAATGCAGCAGCAGCAGCTGAAGCTGAACAAGTTGTGTAGCAAAACGGTTTGCATTGACAAGCTTCCTATTTCAATATTTGAGAAACCAGGAGTAAAGGCTCTAATCTCTAAACTTACAGGAGGTCTTACTGGCCCCTCAGCTCATACTGTTGCAAGACATCTAGTTACAGCAAAGAAAAGGAAGGTCAATCAGCTCAAAGCTGAACTCCAGAAAGTCCGGAAAGTGAATTTGACCCTAGACTGCTGGTCTTCAAGAACGGGGTCTGGCTTTCTAGGTATTACAGCTCATTATGTGATGAAAAGCACTGATGGCAAGCTCACTTTGGTGCATAGAATCCTTGAGTTTAAGAGACTAAAAGTTGCTCACACTAGCGCCAACATTCTTTGTGCAATCCGTAGTAGCCTCCAGAAGTTCAGAATTCTACGGAAGGTCTACTTTATAATTACTGATTCAGGAGCTAATATAGTAAAGGCTCTCAGAGACGGTGACATTATGCGAAGCTCATGCTTTGCACACAACCTGCATAATGTGGTGACTAATGCCCTTAAGCTGTGGGAATGCAGAAACCAGGCAGATTTAGTGAGCGTTCCCCACCTACATGATTCAGGATCCAGTTCAGAATCTGATGACAACGTTGATACTGCTGAACAAGATGACTTTCCTGACCTGATTGTAGGAGATGATGACATTGAAGAAACTGGGTATACCGACTGCAGTAATGATGATGATAGTAGCTCAGAATCAAATGATCCAGACCTTGACAGCGATAGTGAGAGCTCAATACCTAGACAAAGAGGTGTCTCTAGTGAAGTATTGACGCTGGGACCAGCACTGGTAAAAATACGAAAGCTGGTTAGAATCCTGAAAGTATCATCCAAATCCCACGATCTTTTTGAAGCTATCTGCAAGACATATAATCTTAGTCCATCCATCACAAAAGACATGAATGTTCGATGGAACAGCACACTTACCATGATAGAAATGTATTAAGCCTGAAAAGAGCCACTACGCGACTTCTTCAACCAAAACCTACGTGACGCTAAGATTAGAGAGCTCGAACTTCACAGCAATGAGTGGTCCATCATGGAAGCATTCATTGAGGTTCTTCGCCCGTTCAAACAGGCAACAGTGATAGCTAGTGGATACAATTATGTTTCGGCAAGCAAAGTCGTGCTGATGATTAAGGGATTACTGTTGTTTTGTCAGACTCTAGATACTAGTATTATGGCTGAGTCAATCAATGGGCTGAAGGAACTTCTAGTTGTTCAGCTCAGGAGATATTTTTCAGCCAGTCCTAAGTTTGATATGATGCTCTTCACAAGAGCTGGATTTTTGGACCCTGCAATTTATGAAAAAATGACAAATGTAGATAGAGAGTCAGCTCGTCAGTCCATCTCCTCGCTTCTCCAGCAATTCATCTCCGAGCAGAGAAGCACAGAAGAACTCGATCCAATCCAATTGAACTCCACAAATTTCCCTATTGACGTCGCTCCTACTAAGGCAGGGACTAACCGAAAAGGGTCACCAGAGACTCTTGATCAAGAAGACAGCTTGTTTTCTAAGTTTCTTGACACGACTGGGTTACGAATGAACTCTACGAGGCAAAATGCCAACAGTATGAGCATTGACCGCGTTGCAGCAAATATTATCAGGGCATATGAGGAGAGAGTTCCTGTGTTTTTGAGCGAGAGACGAAGATCAGGACAAAATAATTCTGATCCACTAGAATTTTGGTCTGATTACTTTTACACTTACCCGGAGTTAAGTGAAATTGCATGTATGCATCTATCAGTCCCTGCAACTTCAGTTCCCAGTGAGAGTGCATTTAGTATTGCTGGGTACTATACGCGAAAGCAGTGCTCACGAATGACTGCAAAATCACTTGAACTCCGAATGTTTTTAAGTGATAAATTTTAATTTATGTGGTCTTTTCATATATTTGGTCTTTTTGTATATTTGGTCTTTTTTATTAATCTATATTAATAAATATTCACTTTACTCTCGTAAATCTAAAGAAACTGAAAAAAAAACAGAAATATCTGTTAAAACGGCCGTTTTTTAATTAAAAACAGGTCGTTTCTGTTTTTTGGTAAAAAAACGGAAAAACAGAAACGGATTTCCGTTTTTTTTCACCGTTTGCGTTTCTGTTCCGTTTTTTCATTGCCATTTTTTACCGTTTCTGTTTTGGCCAAGAACAAAAACGGTGCCGACCCCTAATACAGAATGCTTTTGGTTTTCTTATTGAATATATGATGCACTAAAATTTAATACAAAGAAATTACATTACCCCAGTGATACATAGAGAAAACAACTAAGTCATACAGATGGCCTTTCATAGTTCCAATTGCAGTTCAGGCAACTTGGTGGTCACATATCAATCCTAAAACTTAGTCAACCTACCTGAGAATTTATGTGGCCAGGAAAATTAGGCTTAGGATACTTCTTCATCAGCAAGTTCCATAGACATTGTCTGTTGTGAGTCAGCTCAAAAATCTTAGTCATCTCTATTGTAATTCAAGTAGACTTTCCAAGTAGGCCTGTCCGCCTAGAGTCTAAGGCATTTTGACCAAGTTTTAGGATTAAAATTACCACTAAGTCACCTGGACTTGCAGTCCGCAGTCAGAAAACCCAATCTATAAGCCAAGACAGTTACACTAAAACAGAATTAATTGAAAATTGGTTGACTGAAAAGTTACCTATCCTTGTGTGCAAACAAATGGCATAGGGTCTACCTGTCTAAAGTCTTAGACATGCAACCCAGTTTATAAGCTCAGACAGTTACATTATCACAAAATTCATACAAAATTGGTTGACCCAACAAGTTGCCTGGATTTGCAGGTGAACAAGTGACATAAGGTCTGCCTGTCTATAGTCTCAGACAAGGGCAGCTGAGTTTTAGGACTAACATATGAACATCAAATTGCCTGGATTCACAGACAAACCATCAACAATAATAATAATTGATTGAATTTTCAGAACATATATCCTAGAGGCCTTCAAAAAATAATGGGTATTTATTAGTGAAAAGGATGTCACACTTATACTAAAGCAATGCAGGAAAAAAGGTAGAGTTCTAATAACTGGGGAACATGCAAGAAGTTAAGTTTGGTTAATGCTAGTGAAATAAAACAAAATAGGATCTAACTGTTTCCGGGAAACTCATAACATTTGCTGAGAGCAACAACATGAAGGAAGTGTCATTGACCTGCTCCCATTAGACTCAATAATCCATTAAAGTGAGAGAGTTCCTGTTTTTCCATTCTCACTGACAAAAACCAAGAAAACAGACATAAATGTGACAAAGTTCCTGTTATTCAAATTCTCACTGACAAAAACCATAAAAACATCCATAAAAGTGACAAAATTCCTGTTTTTCAAGTGAGAAAAATACTGTTTTTTCATTCTCACTGACAAAAACCATAAATCATCCATAACCATCCATGAAAAACATCAAACAAATCGACCAACACACATAACCATCCAAGAAAACAGACATAAATGTGACAAAGTTCCTGTTTTTCAAATTCTCACTGACAAAAACCATAAATTGCTGTTGACATCCATGAAAAACATCAAATAAATTGACCAACACACATAACCATCCAAGAAAACAGACATCAATGTGACAAAATTCCTGTTTTTTCATTCTCACTGACAACAAACAGACATAAATTATGTAAAAAAAAGTTGTAGGTGGCAGCAGGGGTGGGCAATGGGAGCTTTAGGGTCATCTCTACTGATTTTCAGAAATTCTAAGAACATTTAACTTTTAGCTTGGACTCTCAATAAATCCAAAGGGGAGGCATGTTGAATTTATAGCCATAAGTGTATCAACCCTAGTGCAACATAACCCATTTAACATAACCCCCGTTCAACTAAACCTCTGTTTAACCCCACCCTTCCGTTGTAGATGCAAATGAGACCCTATTTTATAACCATGCGTCTGAATCCCGTTTAACTGAATCCACGCTCAACAGAATCTCCTATTTTTGCATAACCTCCCTTTGTCTCAGCCCTCATGCAACCCAGGGGACATTTTCAGCAAAAATATCAAAACACGAAAAGGCGGGAAAATTCTGTTTCGAGAAATTCATGCTCCCACCCATCCCGCGCACTGCGGGGGAGTTTGGTCAGTGTAAACTCGTTCCAGGGACGGAATCCGGGCTTTGGCTATGCGATAAAGG
Source organism: Artemia sp. Kazakhstan ARC1039 (assembly GCA_029168905.1). Classification (NCBI taxonomy): domain Eukaryota; kingdom Metazoa; phylum Arthropoda; class Branchiopoda; order Anostraca; family Artemiidae; genus Artemia; species Artemia sp. Kazakhstan ARC1039. The sequence goes on from JAQQPU010019862.1 coordinate 4,714, forward strand.
AAGTTAAAAACGGTCTTGCTTGAGATAACTTAAAAAGTAGTAATAATAGGGAAATTATCATAGAATTTCTACGGCAACCCTCTAATGTCACATCATTCCTGTTTCTAGCGGTCAACTGGCAAGATTTCCTCCCTGGCAAGACTCCCACCCTGGCAAGATTCCCCACCCTGGCAAGATTCCCGCCCTGGCAAGATTCCCACCCCTTGCAGACCACCCGGGATTCCACGCATTCTATTATTTCTTCTATTTTGGCATGATTCCTAGCCATTTTTTTGTACATTGTTTTTCTGGAAAATCCCCAGGGTTTCCGTGACCTGATCTAATATCAACGACCCCACTGTATATCACAAGCTAGACTAAAAGGACCCCAATGGGGGAATCCCCCGAGCACGGGACACACGCGGGTGATGTGTAATAACGGCGGTGCAAATCTTAAGCAATAACACCTAATGGGAGAGGTTTGAAGATAAGCGGCTCATCTTGCAAGAAGAATAGATACCGAAACCATTAAAAAGTATACTTATGGCCCAGAGCGGAATGGCGCTACCGCACTGTTTTCACACCGGCACCAGCCCTCCACATGACACCAATCCTCGAGGACATTTTCAACCTTTTTCATTCCGAAAATAAACTTCTGGAATCTAAACTAAACAATCTTTGTTTTTTTTTTCTTGTTTTTTTTTTCATTTGAACTACGGGTGCTCAATATTTCATTGCTAGAACATGTTACTCCAATGCAATTCACGCCCACAGAGTATTTAAAACACTTCTAGGGCTTTCCTTGTCTTGTTAATGATGTTATAGGTTGACCGCGATTTCTACACTTTGCCCTTGATTTTTACGGTGGTCTTGATTTCTAGGGTTACCCGTGATATCTATAGTTTTCTCTGTTTTTTTTTATGAAATTGTCAGGGTTTCATTGTTTGGCTAATGATTGCTTAGAAGTTGACCATGATTTCTACACTTTGATCACAATTTCGATGCTATGGTCTTGATTTCTTTGACTTGGTCCGGAGGTCGAGGGTTCACTCTATCATGTAGATAAGTACCTTATGATTTTTCTTGGAATACACTGCCTTTCTGGGCTTTAATATTTCATAGTGATAAGACGATATCGTTTCCTACCTTTTGCTTTGTAAGAACGTTAGGGAATATGATTTTTTTCCCTGGAACACCAAGCATTCTTGGGTTTAATGTTTCTTAACGATAAGCAATAATCACGTTTTTCTACCCCTACAACACCAGTCATTATCAGTGTAAGCGTCTTCTAGCATTTGAAACATACTAACACACACACACACACATACACACACACCCAAACACACACACACACACACACACACTTTCTTAGAAGTAACAATTTTTTTCCTTTATGATAGCAAGTTTTCTGTCAGAAGTAGCAAGTTTTCACTAACACTAACACACTTTCTCTTCAAAGTAGCTACTTTTCCCCCCTAATACTAGCAAACTTTTACTTAACACTATCAATTTATCTTGGAAGTAACAGGTATTTTCTTAAAAGTAAAAATTTTTCTAATAGCACCAAGTTTTCCATCAATGATAACAAATTTCTCATAGAACTAACAATTTTTGTCAGTGATAACAATTTTTCCGTTAGAATTAGAAAGTTTTCTGTAAAACATAACAAATTTTCTTAGAAGCAACAATTTTATGTTTATGATAACAACTTTTCTGTCAGAAGTAGCAAGGTTTTCTTAATAGTAACAAATCTTCTCATCGAAGTAACAAACTTATCCTTAATACTAACAAACTGTTACTTAACACTATTAAATTTCTCTTAGAAGTAACAGGTTTTTTTCTTAAAAGTAACTGATAACAATTTTTTGTCACTGATAACAAGTTTTCTGTTAGAAGTAGAAAGTTTTCCAGCAAAGATAAAAAATTTTTCTTAGAAGCAAGAATTTTTTTTCGTCGGTGATTACAACTTTTCTGTCAGAAGCAGCAAGTTTTCCTTAACTCTAACAAATTTTCTGATCGAAGTAACAATATTTTTCCTTAATACTAACAAACTTTTACTTAACAAAATCAAATTTATCTTAGAAGTAACAGGTTTTTCTTAACAGTAACTATTTTTTTCTAATAGCACCGACTTCTCCATTAAAGATAACAAATTCCTCTTAAAAGTAACAATTTTTGTCAATGATAACAAGTTTTCTGTTATAAGTAGAAGGTTTTCCAGCAAAGATAACAAATCTTTCTTAGAAAAAACAATTTTTTTGTTTATTATAACAAGTTTTCTGTCAGAAGTAGCAAGTTTTCCTTAACACTAACAAATTGTTCTCATTGATATAACATTTTTCTTAACACTAACAAACTTTTACTTAACACTATCAAATTTATCTTAACAGTAAAAAAAATTTCTAATAGTACCAACTTTTCCGTCAATGATGACAAATTTCTCTTAAAAGTAACAATTTTTGTCAATGATGACAATTTTCCCGTTAGAAGTAGCAAGTTTTCTGTCAAAGATAACAAATTTTTCGTAGAAGTAACAATTTTTTCGTTTATGATAACAAGTTTTCTGTCAGAAATAGCAAGTTTTCCTTAACACTAACAAATTTTCTCTTCAAAGTACCAACTTTTTCATTGATACTAGCAAACTTTTACTTAACACTATCAATTTCTCTTAGAAGTAACTGGTATTTTCTTAACAGTAACAAATTTTTTCTAATAGCACCAAGTTCTCCGTCAATGATAACAAAGTTCTCAAAGAAGTAACAATTTCTCGTCAGTTATAACAAGCTCTCTGTTAGAACTAACAGGTTTTCCATCAAAGATAACAAATTTTACTAAAAGTAACAATTTTTTTCGTTTGTGATAACGACTTTTCTGTCAGAAGTAACAAGTTTTCCTTAACCCTAACAAATTTTCTTATCGAAGTAACAACTTTTTCCATAATACTAACAATCTTTTACTTAACACTATCAAATTCCTCTTAGAAGTTACAGATTTTTCATAACGGTAAAAAATTTTACTAATAGCTACAAGTTTTCCATCAAAGATAAAAAATTTCTCTTAGAAGTAACAATTTTTTCATCAGTGTTAACAAGTTTTCTGTTAGAACTAGCAAGTTTTCCAGCAAAGATAAAAAAAATTTCTGAGAAATAACAATTTTTCGTTTATGATAACAAGTTTTCTGCCAGAAGTAGCAAGTTATCCATAACACTAAAAAATTTTCTCATCGAAGTAACAACGTTTTCCTTAATACTGACAAACCTTTACCTAATACTATCAAATCTCTCTTAGAAGTAACTGGTTTTTCTTAACACTAACAATTGTTTTAGTATAGCATCAAGTGTTCCGTCAAAGACAACAAATTTCTCTTAGAAGTAACAGTTTTTTCATCATCGATAACAACTTTTCTGTTAGAAGTAGCAGGTTATCTGTCAAAGATACCAAATTTTTCTTAGAAGAAATAATTTTTCGTGTATGATAACAAGTTTTCTGTCTGAAGTAGCAATTTTTCCTTAACCCTAACAAATTTTCTCTTTGAAGCAACAACTTTTGCCTTGATACTGACAAACTTCTGCCTAACACTATCAAGTTTCTCTTAAAAGTAACAATTTCTCGTCAGTTATAACAAGCTTTCTGTTAGATCTAGCAAGTTTTCCTTTAAAGATAACAAATTTTCTTAGAAGTAACAAAATTTCATCATCGAAGTAAAAACTTTGTTCTTAATACTAACAAACTTTTATTTAACACTATCAAATTGTTCATAGAAGTAACAGGTTTTTTCTTAACAGTAACATTTTTTCTAGTAGCACCAAGTTTTCATTCAAAGATAACCAATTTCTCTTAGCAGTAACAATTTTTCATCAGTGATAACAATTTTTTCCGTTAGAACTAGCAAGTTTTTTTGTCAAAGATACCAAAGTTTTTTATAGAAGTAACAATTTTTCGTTTACGATATCACATTTCTCTTAAAAGTAGCAAGTTTTCCTTATCACTAACAAACTTTCTCATCGAAGTAACAACCTTTTCCTTAATACTAGAAAACTTGTAGTTAACACTATCAAATTTCTCGTTTAAGTTAGGTTCATCTAACTTAGGTTAGCGTGAGCGCTCATGTTGAAAACTTTGATGGAAAACTTAGTGCTATTAGAAAAAAAGGTACTGTTAAGTAAAAACCTGTTACTTCTATGAGAAATTTGATAGTGTTAAGTAAAAGTTTGTTAGTATTAAGAAAAAAATTGTTACTTCGATGAAAAAGTTTGTTAGTATTAAGGAATTTTTTTAAAATTAATACTACTAAAAATGTCAAGTCCCTGTATGAATTTTATTTTTGGATCGATCTTCTTTATTTTGTCATAAAATTCTTGCCAAATACTATAGCAATAATAGATATGTTTCTACGACTACTACTAACAACTTAACGCAGCCCCAAGCTGCCTGAGGCCGACACAACTACGCACGCTTCTCCATCCTAATCTATTCAAAGCCTCTTTTTACACCCTTTTACAAAGTTCCCATTTCCTTTAAATCTTTCCTTATGACGTCCTGCCACCCCAGACGAGGACGACCGGCTTTCTGTTTAGCCCTAGACGGTCGGCCGAAAAGGACAATCTTCGGCAATCGGTAATCCTTCATTCGCACAACGTGCCGTAGCCAGCTCGACCTTTCTTTCATTATAGGCCTAGAGAGCGGTAATGAACCATATTTTTCGTAAAGCCTATTGTTTGAAATACGGTCAGTCAGCCGGGTACCCAGAACAATCCTTAAGTAATTTCTCCGGAACATCTAGAAAAACTTCTTCCGCTTTTCGAAGCGTCCATGCTTCAGAGCCATATTTGACTACTGTCATCACTGTAGCTTCTAATATTCTAATCTTGGTTTGCAGACTTATCTTCCTATTCTTTGAAACTTTTTTTAACCGCGAAAAACACCCTGAGCCTTGACTACTCTACTTTTAACATCTTCACTGCTCCGACAATCTTTACTAATAATACTAAAAAGGTAAGTGAAGCTGCCCACTTGATCAATCTTTTAAGTAGCCAATTTCGAACTGTAGGTGTGTACCACAGTAGCCAAATTTCGAACTGTAACCCCAATCTTTAAATGTTAATTTGCCCTTTCAAAAAAGTCGATCCCCTTAAGTGTAATTGACCATTGCCCTTTTAAACAGTTAAAATTTACTTTAGGAAATTCAGCTCCCTCCCCACCACCATTAACTGCCCATTAACTCGTCCAAAATTGGCTTACTAACTTTCCTTTACAGAGGTTTATGCCCTGCAACAAGGACGAAATATTTTAAACACTCCAAGCTAGTGTCGAAAGAGAATCGTTGTACACCTATAGTACCCTTTTAAATTGGATTATATTGTTTAAACTCCCCCTCCCACCTCTTAAAACAAATTCCTTTATAATTTATAAATTACTTTAAAAAAGTCATTATCTGCTATCCTTATCTGGTGATATCCTTGCGTAAGAAGCAGGAAGGTAAAAATTTTATTTTTATTCGAGATCGAATCAAGGACTTCTTCGATTCGAGTAAGGGGAAGTTTATCACTAACTACTTGCTTATTTAGGGTTCTATAATCTACTACGAGTCTAAAATCATTGTTCTTTTTTGGAACTAATATCACAGGGGCGTATAATATTATTCCTTTCTAATTCATGGATTTTATTCTTTAACCAATTTTTGTGCTTGTAGGGAATACGGTAGGGCTGTTTTGCCACTGGCAACCCTTTAGTTTGGATAGAGTGTTCATAAAACGGTATCAATCCAATATCTTCTTCAGAAGTGGAAAATACGTCTTTAAAATTCCACAATAATTCACATATTTTTTGTTTTAATTCTGCGTCGTGGACGTGGTCCAGGTAAAATTTTTCAAAAATTTGGGATCTTGTTAGGGGGTTTCTGTCGCTTGGGGCATTAGCATTATTAACTAAGTTCCTTTTGGAATCTTTCCACCTGTGTAATTCGCGCACTGAAATAACTTGTATTTCAACAAAACATGTTCCCTCTTTTATTGTAGTCATATCACTTTCGTGGGTATTTGTCAACCAAATAAAACCTTTCCCTTTTTCATAGGATATTATCTGTTCTTCATATGACAGGTCCTAAGGGATTTCTTCTGACGGAGATGCAAACCAAATTTAAGATTTATCATTTACTGGTTCGATCATTTGTGAACTGAACTCTTTGTAATGTTTTGGGGGTAATTTTTGGTTTTCGTTCAGTAAACCGATAATATTTATCTTCCAACTTATTTACTATTAAGTTAAGATTGGCACTTTGTTGCGTCAAGTCTTCTGCTAGTAATGTTGGTCGCGAGCGAACCGCGTTGAGGTTTATTACCTCCTTCCATAACTCGGATATTTTCTTAATTTCTTTTTGCCTATATTTCTACATTTCTCCTATTTTTGCCTTTATAGACTCAATCCATTTGTCACTCGAATTTGCTCTCCTACAAGACGAGAAATGGGGTACAAAGATCTTTATTCTATTCACTGTTGATTCCCCTTTCTCCATCCGTCGGGGGGAATGATCGGCGGGATATATGAGTCTGTCATTGGCTACATAAATAGCACTTCATTAGATCTAAAAAAACTTAGCACCGATTATTGCCTCGTAGGGGAAGTTTTTACATATTATAGTATTAGCCGGGAAAATTCTATTGTCTTTTGTCACATTTAGGCGAATGGAGCCTTTTGCTTCCAATTTATGTCCCGTTACACTAGTTAAATTGGGGATACTAAAACGCTTCCGTTGCTTAATACCTGCCGGTAACTTATTGAACACATTAGAGCTTATTATATTTATCGTTGCTCCGGAATCCACCATTGCTTTAAAATATACATTTGGGACGCCAAAATTATCAAATTAAGGTAACGAATTATTATCATCACTTAGGGAAGGTACCACTTTTGTGTGGGACCTAACAAACTTTCGGGCTCCTATGGTCCTAGTTAAACGTCTTGGGGTCCTGACTCGTTTCCCTGTGGGTTGATTTCGTATGTCGGTGTTTGCAATAGAGGTTCAGTGGATACTTCCCTAGCTAACGCATTGACGTTTGACTGTCGAGGTTGCCAAGTATTGGTGCGCGGGTTGGGATTTCTTGGTATTTATTCATTTCGTACCGACGGGAAATTTTCCAACGGGGAAAAATTTCCGCTACTATTCCTTGTATTTCTATCAAGTCTAGCGGGATATACGGTCCTCGTACTATACTGATATTTTCTTTGCCGAATATTTGGGTTGGGGAAACGGTAATTATTTCGTCTGTTGGGGAGAGGGCTTGGTGTGTGCGAGGGTTGGTAGGAGTTGAGGGGTAATTCTCTATAACTTCTTGACTGGCATTTAAGTTTGTCTCCCGAACAAACGGTTATTATAATTGGGGGTTGTTGGGCTATAATTGTTTCGAGAACAGCACTCCCTAGCAATATGGCTGGGGTGGTTACACATATAGCATTTAATCGGTGGTGAACTGTTTACGTAATTTGTCGCGTTGGTAATTACGAAAGGTACAGCTCTCTGCCTCGTTGGGGTTGGTGGTCTATTTTGATTCGGTTTTGGGGAATTATCCCATGAAAAAAATGCGGGAGAATCCTCACGTGATTGTCTTGGTGTTGATTCCCCTACGTTATTTATTGCTAACTTTTTGTGTTGTACTACAATTGCATCAATTTCTACCTTCCTTTCCATCTCTTGAACCGCCTAATCTAGCGTTTTAATGTTTTTAGCTATTAACATGTGATACAGTTAAGGGTTTAGCCCTTGTTTGAAGGCATGTAGTATGATTTTATCATTAAACTACCAGACTCTTTTCCAAATTTTGCCTTCGTTGAGACTCTCACGTTTTGTAAATATTCCCTCACATTTTGCGTTTGATAAAAACAAATGGCCCCGTGCTTTAGTTTATTTGTTGAACTATTTTCAACGAATCTGTCCCGGAACGCATTTAGCAATTTTTTTATTGAATTTATGGGGAGGTTACCGTCTGTGTCTACAATATTCTTGATTTGTTTCAGGAAGGTCAATGCTTGCCCTTTTAATCTCAAGAGCAGAATTCCTGCCAACGTTCTTAGCTCTGTTTTGGTTATTTCCATAAATTGGGATAATTGTATATTAAACTCATCTAAATCTTGATTTCCGTTGTATGAGGGAAGGGATTTGCTAATTTTGACTGATTTAGCAATAAGTTTTTGCCTCAACAATAGTTCACCTTGATCTACCGACATATTGGTAATTTGTTAAAAAATATGTTATGCATTATTTAATAAAGATAGAGGTATAAAATAACAATATAAATTTGACACTTTT
>JAQQPU010019864.1:1920-16009 GCA_029168905.1 Artemia sp. Kazakhstan ARC1039
TTTTAAATAAAGTTGTGAGACAGAGTAAAAAAAAACGAAAAAACGAGACAGAGTCTTTTTTTAGAGTTTCGGTTACTATTGAGCCGGGTCGCTCCTTACTTACAGTTCGTTACCACGAACTGTTTGAAAGCAATGCTAAATTCTAATCAGTTTTGGATCGTACCCAAGGTTTTTATTTTTAAAGATGGAATGATTTTGCATAGGAGGGGGGCTGGTATGGAAATATTTGACCATGGATCATTTGCTATATATGCAATTTATGTGCGTTGGAATTCTCGAAGCAGATATTTAGGGATTCAGAACGTATTAAGAACTTTTAGGTTAGAAATATTATATTTTATCACTTGAAACAATTTTTTGTCTTAGATCATGCGCATTTTTACTGCTTTAGTATCATTAAATTTCATCGGTGAAATTGGTCACTAGTAAAATGGCCCTGTCCATTGAAAGAACATTGTTTCCTGTGTTTCTGTATGGAAAACTTGTTTCCTAGCTTTAAAATAACCAATAAGCGTTAATTTTTTGCACAGTTAATATAAATGTTCAAATATTAGTTTCCTAAACTATGGAACACTATCTTCCTTTTGCAAATCTTGTAAAAAAAAAAAGGTATTGATCTCACTTAAAACAGGTATTATTTACTACCGAAGAAATATATAGATTACACCACCTCTTGGTGGCTTATTGGAGATTGTATATATGAAATTTTATCTTTTTATTTTTTGGTATCTAAATAAACAAAGTAGCGTCTAATAAAATTATTTAAAAGCTTTGACGCCTAATTAATTTGCTGTTCGCTCAACATTGCTCTTCTTCTCTCATAGGCGGTTCGTACCACATTTCGGAGTTTCCCCAGTGCCCTTTAGGAATAAGCCTGACACTTCTTCCATCGCTTAACTTTTTTTTTACAAGTACTCACCTCACTTAGTTTGTAATCTACACAAGGTAAAGTAAAGTTAATTATCACTGTTCCTAAAAAATTACCCTCTACAAAACTTTCTGGCTGGAAGGCATGTTAGTTCTGACAGAAGCTCATGGCACTGTTGCCTACTACTACTAAAAGGGAAGAATAACCTAAAGTCTTCTGTACATGCAATGGACCATAGACAAATTGGCGGTCGGTTCTGGGCCTACCCAACTGTTTGACTTTACCTGATTTGCAACTTTACTAGTATACACATAGATTTTTAAAAAAAATGGGCTATACCTCCCTAATTTAAGTAGTCAAGGGGCTGTACATTTGCGCACCAATTTTTTAACCAAGTGTGGTGTATTACAGTGTCCCCGGCAGAGCCATTACGTATGGGATGGGGGGGGGGGGGGGGGTGATGGGGACGTCCCCCCAATGTTTTCAGCCACTCGGTAAAAAAGATAAGTCGGTAAAATCGTGGCGCGAGGTGCCACAATTTTCCGACGCCGACAAAAAATTTTGTTCCGTTAAACAAAAACTAAGAAAATACTGACATGCCATCTATAGAAATCTCAAACTCGGTCGTAAATGCAGCAGTATTACCGACTCCTGCCGTGATTTTACGGATGGTACCAAACTTTTTCATTTGGTTAAATAAAGAGTATGAAGATATTGACATGACACATACCGGAATATCTATCTCGGTCGATAAATGCAGCGGTTTTACCGACTCGTGCAGTGATTTTATGGTTGGTGCCATAGTTTTCCATTCGGCTAAAGAACATGAAAATATGGATATGACATCTAATGAAATCTCAATCTAGGTTGGTAAATGTAGTGGTTTTACTGACTTTTGTCGTGGATATACGGACGGTGCCAAATTTTTTTGTTCAGTTAAATAGAGAACATGAAAATACTGATATGATGTGTACTACAATTTCAATCTAGGTCGGTAAATCTAACGGCTATACCAACTCGTGCAGTAATTTTACGAACGGTGCCACTATTCTGTATTCGGTTAAATATAGAACAGGAAAATAATCACATGACGTGTACCAGAATCTCAATGTTGGTTGGTTAATGCAACGGTTTTACCAACGCATGCCCTGATTTTACGGACGGCGCCACAATTTTTCATTCAGTTAAATGAAGAACATGGAACATAGTAAAGCTTATCGTGTAGAATTTGCACATAGATAGCTCGCTCTTTCAGCCTAAACATAACATAAGTCCAAAGTCTAGCTCAAATAATTTTATCAAAGATCAAGGATTCCAATTCCAAATTCTTGACTGTATCTTAGTACTCAAACAAATTAACAAGCAAAGTAGGAAAGACCAAGGATGTACAGCTTTTCTTAAAACTAGTTTAAGTTGCGAAAATAGAAAAAATAAAAAAAAGACTGGCAATTGATATCACCAGTATGTGTGAAAGTGTAGGTGAAAACCTAAAAGAACTTGAAGTTTTGTCAGCAGCTATACTCAAAGTCGAAACACAAAGGAGCATAAATTTGGAAAACCTGACTCTTGATTGTCGTATCGATCATGACCCTGGACAGCGACCCTTCCCGCTTCAGGAGCATCAGAAACATTATTTGCTTAAAATAGGTCCTAACCATCCGTATCTTGCCGGTTTTCCAGACCAGAAAAACGCATCGACGAGTAAAAAACACCAAAAGAGAATGGACGCTGGTTGGTAAAAAAAAAAAAAGTACAGGTACCTTGAGTATAGCGTCAGCAAGGACCGTGTATACTGCTTCGCATGCATGCTGTTTCCTACTGGACCAAAGCGCAAAAAGACAGAAGAAGCGTGGGTTGAAAATGGAGTGTGCTCCTGGATCAAGATGATGAGCCAAGAGACGGAGAAGCCTGATAAGATGAAAGAACATTTTGAAAGTGCTGCTCATCAGTCAGCAGTAATTGATATGGCAGTTTATAGCAAACTTGAGCACAGCATTGAAAATATGTTGGATGAAAAGACTAAGGCCTTGAAAAGACAGGAAGAAAAGGAATTAATTGAAAACTAATGAGGGGTCAAGGTTCTTATGGATATAGTAAAACACTAGGAAAACAACAGATAGCCCTTTGTGGCGCGGCTGATGACAGCGATTGGAATTTTCGTCAAATTATTCCCCTCGTTGCTCGCTGCGATCGACATTTCAGCAACTGGTTGCTTTAAAGAACAATGAAAAGGAATACGGTGAACTACCTTCGTGGTGTTTCGCAAAACCAATTCATTGATGCACTGGGTAGCGAAATCAGGCGCACAATTGTAACTGATGTGAACAATAGCGTTACGTATTCAATCATCGCAGATACTCCTCCAGACTGTGCGCACGAAGAAAGACTTGGGATTTGTGTCAGTTACTTTGACTGTGATGGCATCATCCAGGAGAGACTCTTAGCCATGGTACCAGCTGAATAAAAAAAAGTAAATAAAATGCCGACAAGATTCTAGAAGTTTCACAAAAAGAAGGCATAAGCAAAGAGGCACTCATCTTTCAGAGCTGTGATTAAGCAAGTAATATATCTGGTGTCCGACAGGGTGTCCAGGAACACATATCAACCAAACTTGGAAGACAAGTACTCTAAATTCGATGCATGGCTCATAGAGAGAACCTCATCGTGGAACACGCGTGCAACAACAGTCCCATAGTCTAGAAAATGTTTGAGATCTTACAAGAACTATACGTCTTTTTTACGGGTGGAATGGAAAGAGTTATTGCTTACAAACGAGAACTGGACAGGGCTGAATCAGTACTGAAGCTAAAGATATTTGTCAATTACAAGATGGACGTCCACATTGGAGAGTTTGACAGCATAACGGAGCAGCTTAGACACCATTGTGGAAGTCCTCGAAGAGCTAAAAGAACAGAATGAGCACAAAACAATGAAAGAAAAAGCCAAAGTTCTGTACCTCCGCATAACCTGCTTTGACTTTATTCTGACGCTTATGTTCATGCGCCAAGTCATGTTCAGGACAAAGGTTCTTGCAGAAACGTTGCAGGCTGAACGCCTCAATCTGATGACTGCTAACAAAAAACTCTGGATGACACGCGATATCTTAGATTCTTTCCTTGAAGACCCGGATCAGATAGAGAGATAAATTGAGGCAGCCAAAGCAGTAGTGGAAAAATTTTGTTCAATAGCCAATTTCGATTTCCAACTTAAACACCGTCCTAGATACCCGCCTGCTCCTTATTCAGAGGTAATTGGCTAATTCTGGAGCAATCCGCTGGATAACTGGAAATCATTCTATGTTAAAAAGCTCTGCGGCGTCCTTAGAGCCCTAGTTAACGGCTTGGATGACGCAATCTACGACAACTCATCTTTTCTGATGCCAGCATACCGAAGTTTACTGGGCAAAATGGACGACCGCTATGAAAGCCTTTTCGAACTCGTGAAAATGATGCCATGGAAAAGCCTTAGATCCAGCGGAACTAATGTTAGAGCTAAAGGGTTTCAAAAACTTTTTGGCCAGGACTGAGGTTAAAAGCAACAAAGTCATAAATAGCACCATCTTTGAGGGACTGCTCCGTGAAATTAACACTGTCAAATCGATATCCCCGTCTCTCTGGTCAGTTTACCAGTGGATTTCGACAGCGCCACCAGCTGTGGTCGCTGCAGAAAGAAGTTTTTAGCAAACTGAAACTGGTCATGACACGTTTACGCACAACGATGGGCGATGACCGTTTGAATCACCTTGTCATGATGTACTGCGAGACTGACGTTACGGACGAGCTGAGACTCGACGAATTACTACAAATCTAGCTGTCTTCCAAACTAAGAAATTTGAATTTTTTAACTAAAGATATATAGTTGTATTTACTTTTCTTTTTTATTATTATTTTGTTTAATCTGTGTATTTTAATTTAAATATCCGAATTTGTCACTTTTGAGATCTTTTGTATATAAATCATGTGATCACTTTTCTCCTAATATATTGCTTCATTCTTCACTTGGTCACCATGTCGTTGTTCATGACCTTCTTATGGAAAAAAGAACTAAGCGGCTATTCTTCTTCAGATTATATGGTTCTTTAGGCTGAATTGCGATCCCAAGTTTCGTATTAGAAATGCAATTTACGTTAATTAGTGGTGAAAGCAGTCAGTATAAGTTATCAGACAGTGGGTAAAATCAATAACTCCTCCCCCCTACAAAAAAAAAAAAAAACATTTTGGCTAGTAACGCCCCTGGTCCCCGGAGACATTGTTTTACAAAATAATTCTGTGAAGTTCTTTGTATCTCATTTCGCCACTCAGTTGGGGAGATTTATCCAAAATTACCTGCGGGTCCTCGTGAATTTTATACATTGTAGTATGTTTTGGATTATAGTATTGGATTATTTGGGAATTTTACACACTGTGCTTTATGTTTGGATGGATCAGCATTTTCAGCCTTCTTGTTTCAGTAATTTATTATGACTTGGGTTTAATGTTCATTCTAATGATAGAAGGATAATGTTGATTTCAGTGTACTTTGAGGCATTTCTCTTGTTTTTATTGAAAGGTACCTGGAAACAGAATTAGTTTAAACAAAAAAGTTATGATTGTTGATGATTTCCGTTTATTTAAGAAAGCGATCAATGAAATTTTTTCGTTGAATATGAGCTTGAAGTAAAAACAAAGATTCTGTATGCGAAATTATAATAATGTGTAGTTACTAGAGGTAGAAAAAGTTCGTTAAATTTTTTTTTTATATAACTACGTTCACAGCGCTAGGTACTTAAAGGTATCTGATATGCCGCTATTCAATTACTTCATTTTGAAACCTCGAGGTTTTAAATGTCTGTTGAACCTTCTTTTGAAGAAGTCAGTAGAGGTATTTGAAGGAATAAGTTCCCCAGGAAGATTGTTCGAGATAGAAGTGCAACGCCGGATGAAAACTCTTCCTCAAGTATTCGGTTCCTGACGTGTCCTCCTTTAGTTAATTGGATTGAGCTTTGTACCTTCGCGTCTGCTTCGTCGGTTGGAAAAAGGGGAGAACAAAACGAGAGAGCTCGTTTGAGGGAGGCTAATTCATGTACTTGTAGAAAACAGCCATCGACGCAACATCAAACCTGTCATTTAGAGGCTGGAGCGAGTAATGTGCAGAGGCACAGCCCTCCCTGTTTGCCCTATTCTGGATCTTTTGCAGTGGCGCTAGCAGCGTTTTCGAGGTACCAGCATGTACCGGGCATCCATATTCAGCTGTGGGTCTGATACTGGATTTTTAAAGTGGGATAATCGAGCTGGATGGAAGAAGGTTTTTACAGCGAAGAGTGAAGAAGGATTTTACAGCGTAGAGTGACTCCGAGCTTTCTTGCACGGGAGTTGCTCACCCGATCGAGGTGGCTATTGCAAGAAAGATCGGTGGAGACATGAATCCCCACTAGACGAAGCTCGTCGACTCTCTTTACAGTTTTATTTTTGAAAATGAAACTGGGGTGTTCGCGCGGCAACTTTGATCGGTTCGCGCGGTACTAAGAAGCTCCTTTATTTTCGATGCAATAAAGCTGATCATCCATGTATCAGGCCTTTTTTCGATTTCATAAAGATCCATCTGTAGGGAAAGGGAGTCTTGTGTTGGGTCTTCTTGTTTTGGGATGGCTGAATGGGTCATGGTATCGCCGGCAAAGTGATGCAGAGGGCTTCTAAAGTTGTTTCCCATGTCATTTATGTAGATAAGGAAGAATGTAGGTCCCAATACACTGCCCTGGGGAACCCATGTTTTTACTGAATATTCTCAGGAAATAAAACCGTCGAGGACAACCCGCTGTGAACGATCTGAAAGAAAGCTCTCAATCACACTTAACAGACATTTACGAACACCGTACGCATGAAGTTTCTTCAGCAGGTCATGGTGCTATACTCTGTCAAAAGCTTTTGCAATTTCGAATGACAAACGACTAATGCCGTACCCCCCCCCCGCCAAAACTTTGGTTCAATCCTGATTCTGGGCCACTACGCAGTCTAATGTTCAGCATATCTTCCGGAATCCATATTGGCAATCGCCTAGAAGGTCATTTCATTCCAGGAACTGTTGAAATGCTTTATTGGAGACGCTCTCATAGACTTTTCCATAGCAGGGGATGAGGCTAATAGGCCTAAACGTTGGATTGCCCCCTGGCCTTAGGGAAGGTATAGCATGGGTGAATTTTGATGTTTGTGGGGAGGTTCCTGAGCGAAAGCGTATCCGGAAAAGCAGTGACAAGGGTCCAGCTAGTTCGGCACTGCAGGATTTGAGGACAACATTTTATATGTTGTCAGTACCTTTGGCTTTGGCCACATCAAGATGCCGCGAAATGCGAAGGATCTTAGGTGCAGAAAAATTCACACGATCCAGGGCAGTACAGGCTCAGTCTGAGAAACTTGGCACTTCTCTACCGTCTTCGTCAAGATACGACCAAAGCCTTAGCAAGAGCTTCAACCTTTTCCTGTTGATCTTGTACCACGTTCCCGTTAATCTGTAGATAAGGAATTGAAGTCCCCTTGAATGACGATAAAGCTTCCTTGACAATTCTCCACCAACTTTTTGCTGAAGCATGCTGAACCTTGGTGGCAAATTTCTCCTTATACCTAACCCGGGACTGCCAAATCGCATCAACTGCGTTCTTACTAGTGTTGATGAATGTAATCCTGTCCTCTTCGCTCTTTGAAAGTAGCCATTGCTTGTTTGCCTTTTGCTTTGCTCGGATAGCCTTCTTATGCTGGGCATTGAACCAAGGTTTGTCCTTACTGGACACCTGGATCCGCTTTCAAGAGATATATTTTTCTGTATAGTCAATTATGGCCTGCTGGTACTTCTCTGTACCTTACTCTGGTCCTGCAAGGAGAAAGGCTCTCTACTGCTGAGAACAAAGAGTGTTTCTCAAACCGTCCCAACCAGATTCTCCGCTCATGCTTTATTTGGGGTGGAATATGAAGGTTTTCCCATGCAATCATGGCAACGTGGTCACTTGTGAAAGCATATGTGTACATTAAAAGAGTCAGGATGATTTGTAAGGAAGAGGTTAAGGTGTGATGATCCGTTTGGGCCGTGATATGTGTCAAAATTGACAAGTTGTTCCAGCCCATACGAGAGAGATAGATCATACAAGTCTGACCCCTCCTTGTCAGAATCTTTGCTGCGAAGCCACACGCTATGATGGACGTTGGAGCCTCCATGGAGGATAATAGCATACTTAGCGTACTTGTCCCGAATGTATTCGAGGGAGGCTTCAAGGTAGCTGGTAATCTGGCAGGTTGGAGTTATACATGGTACCAACAATCACGGACGTATTTGGGAGGGTCACCCTAATCTACAGAGTTTGTTGATTAATGTGGCTGTACTACTGACATCGGTGGCCAAATGTTTTTTTGTTTGTTTTTTTTGCAAAGCTTGTTCCTGGGGGAAGTAGCAATAATGTTTGGCGTCAGTTATGTGTTTCTCAATAAATCCTATTATCTCTTATAAACTAATGTTCTGAAGCGTTTGTTTGCCAGGCAAAATTTTCAAAGGAATTAAATTGGAGCCCTTTTCAAGAGCTCTAAGACTGCCTTTGTCAAAAGTTCCCGAACCCATAAGGGAAATTCCCAGCATCCTTACGTGGCTATGTGCTGACTTCATTCGGTGACAGGTGTTACGAAAAGTCAGCTAGAAATTTGGGTCAAAGCAATCACAGTGCTAAAAAAAATATCTTCCATTACAATCCCAAGGTGTTTGATAAATGTGATCTCTTTTATAACTCTATTAGTGTATATTACCATGCTATCACGTTATAATATCATGAACTTGTCCAGCATTGCTGCTGTATTTGCTATGCTAGTGGCCATATACAATGGCATATATATTTTAATGGTCGAGATCTATGTGTTCAGAGCTTTCCTCTTTGCACTCTCTCAAGAAGTACCAATCCCCTTTAAATCTTTTCTTACGACCAATTCCCATCTAATTCCAGAACGAACTGTTTTTCGTTTGGCCCTAGTTGGATGACAGAAAAGGAAGATTTTTGGCATCTGTCATCCTTCGTCCGCAAAACGTGTCCTGGCCATCTCAATCTTTCTCTTATAGCCCTAGAAAGCGGGATAGAAACACATTTTTGTACAGCTTACTAATTGAAAAACGGTTAGTTAAACGGGTCCCCAAAACATTCCCTAGTCAGCACTTCCGTAAAACTTCTAACAAAGCCTCCTCGTTTTCCGAAAGATCTATTTTACAGAACTATGCATGACCATCGTCATCACTGTAGATTCCAATATTCTAAGCTTGGTTCGCGTGCTTAACTTCCTGTCTCTTTTTTTTCTTTTTTTTTTTTTTTTTTTTTTTTTTTTTTTTTTTTTTTTTTTTTTTTGCTAACTGTCTAAAAATACCCTGGGCCTTGGCTCTTCTACTTTTAACATCTTCACTGCATCCACCATCCTTATTAATTTTACTTCCCAGGTACGTGAAGCCGTCTACTCAATCAGTCTTGCTGTTACCCAACATCTTGTCTTGGGTCTTCATTTATTCCTTGTTTAACCAGGACGTTCGATACCATAAATGTCATTTTTGCGAGCCTCTGTATTAGCTGACAGTCTTAAGGACAAAGGGTGTATTAGCAAATTTTCCCGGCATCGCAGTGAGGCTCTGAAGCAATTTTAATAAAAATTGATAGAGGATCTTAAATGTGTAAACAGCACAGACAAAACGTGTGCAATACAGACTTCCAATATAAAATATTTGATGGTACCAATCAATTTGGTGCTTGTACTCGCCTCGTCTATCCTCAGTTTCTCAGGTTTCTAGCATGCATGAACGTCCTCATAGATAGCCTAAAGGCGCCCAGATACCCAACTGTTTTCAACAGTGTAAGATAGGGTGCGTATACATCTGTATCATGTGCTTTTGTCTGTGGTTAACAGTTCGAAAAGCTAAGGAGTGGCTAGTTTAAGAAAAAAGAAAATTAAAATATCGTATTAATTGCTAAGTAAATTGCTATCTAATGAATGTACATACAGCATAAATAATATACATACTGTGTCGGCAGGGATTTTAATGAAGGTGGATAGCACAACATGAAATTTCAAAGCTTTCAAATTATTCAATGATACTTCTATTAGGCTGATTTTAATGTTTTCTAAGCAGGTATACTAGAATTCTTTAGTGACTGCCCTTTCTTGAACTGTAAAAAGACAAATCTGCTCTGTTCAATAATAATAAAATCGCACTTTCTAATGGTATAAGTTTAATTAAATCTGAATATCTCTATCTCCAGTACAAAACAAGAGAATTTAATTGTTTCTATAAGATTTCCACGAAAGTAGGCGTTGACCTTAATTTTCTGTCATTTATTCGGATCTCTTGTCAAAGCTATACAAGTTATGGCAGTTAATTCTGAATAGTTTACCAGCACAAACTAAAAAAAGTTGATAATAGACGAAATAGGGTGATCCTTTATAGTATCGAACAGCCTGAAATGGTATCTTGCACCATGAACTCTCAAAATCTCGAAAAAATCATTCATTTTGCTGATATTTTCATCTAGGATACTCAAATCATTAGCATGACTTAAGTCTTCGTGAGTTTCACCTTTCCATTTTATTGCATGCTTTTGCCGTGTTGCCTAAGGAAAAAATTCATGAAAACCATTCATAGAAATGGGAATAGAACTCAATTCTGCGCAACTCCTGTTTTAATATAAAACCAGTTACTAACTTTATTTCCTACCCTAACCACAGTAAAGTTGTTCTCGTCCATAGCACTACCGACACTTATCTGGTGTACTATACAAGGATAGGGCCTTCAATAAAGTTTTTCTGTAGGCTAAATGAAATGCTTGTTCAAAATCTACAAAACTGAGGACTAAAGAGGTCTGATGAATGACACTTCTCAATTATTAATCTAAGAGTAAACATTTTAGTCCACCCATCTTCTTCCTTTCCTAATTTTTAAAATTTCATCTATAGATTCTCTAGATCTTGAAAAATTGTCTCTCCCATGCTTTACTTCGGTTAATTGGCTGGTGATCTCGTTCAGTTTCTCGATTTCTTGAACGTGTCTAATTCCGATAATTAGAGTGGATAAGAATATTAAGGGGTAAGATGTGGAAATTCTGCCAAGTAAAGAGGTACAGTCAGAAGGGTCTTTGCCGCTCACACTGTAGTTTTAATTCAGGAATTATTATTTTCCTTTCCAGTGCTACTTTTTTTTTCTTTAAAAAGTCTTAAGTACCTTACTCGGGTCTTATTTTAACTATTAGAAATTTTGCTTCGTTTACCACATTGACACCATACCAGTCAATGAGTGGATAGGTATGACTTGGTTCATATATCGTCCTAAAAAATGGTCAATGAATCTATGCGTAAACGAGCGTTGAACTTGATTTTTCAGTGTGGTCCTCTTTTTCATTTTTTAATTCGGAAAGTTTGATGATCTTTTTTTCCCTTACTAGCAATTTTTTGTCTTTATATCTTGTTTGTATTCAATGGTATTGATTGTTTTGTTTTTTTGTTTTTTTTTAGCAAAAAGTAACAAGTTGTAATTTAATCTCTGGTTAAATGTCCGGTTTCGTTTTTTCAGAGGATGATACTCATTTAACTGAAGAAGAACGTATGATGAAACAAATGATGGGATTTGGTCAGTTTAGCACAACGAAAGGGAAAAAAGTTCAAGTTGACGTTGGTGAAGCCCATGTTGTAACGAAAAGGAAATATAGACAGTACATGAACCGTAGAGGAGGTTTTAATCGTCCTCTAGACGCTGTTGAGTAGTGTCCTGTTCAAACTTTTTTTTATTCGTTTCTAGACTTTGCTAATTTAAGCCTTTATGTGTAATCGAGATTTTTTTATTATAATATCTTCCCATACAGTATTGTATTTTTTTTTTTTGCGTATATTTGAGCCGTCCAGTATGAAGATGTTAAAAAAAACTTCTTAGTACACGCATTTATGTTCAAACCCACTAAAGGTTGGAAAAATGTGTTTTTTCTTACTTTAAAACAACAATTTTTAACTAATAGTGTAATACTTCTGAATTTTACTGGAAAAAATGCTTTAATTATTGGCGCATTTGCAGATAAACGGACGTTTTAAAAAATAATATTATCATTCTGGTCTTTTTATTTAAAACTTTTAATTTAAAAATATTCTGATCTAAAAAAAAACTAATTTACTAATCTATCAATGGAGGAATTTTTGGAGGTGGATTTAAATTTAATTGTTGGAAATGGAAATGGAGGTGGATTTAAATTTAATTGTTGATTTAGATTTTCCTGAAGAAACCCCAAGTTCGGGGGAACGGGTCTCGAAAACAGGTTTAAAATTAGTCATCAGAGTTTATATCGCCTTGTAACTCTTAAAAATTGTCACTAAAAATTATGGTTTTTAGACCACATAACAACAAGTAAAATACATTGATAACAACCGGAATTTAGGGTATTGTAATTGATTGCAATAAGCTATTTTGAACAAAGGTTGGCTAAAAAAGAGCGAAATGCCAAAAATTTGATACAAAAATTAAAAACAATTTCATCAACCAGAAATCAGACCAGAGTCTTCCGCGTGGTACTTGAGCATTCTACTACTGAATGAATAAATAACAGTGTCAATCAAAATCAATGAATGAATTGATTAATTTTGATTGCTTGTTGTGTTTTTATTGTCATCAATGCGTAGCCTATGCGAAATCTTTGCGCAATCAGACTACAAAAGGTGAGTGAAATTTTGATTATGTTTCCATGAATCTTGATTCCCACATGACAAATTTAAAAAAAAAATAGTTTTAAAATTGATGGTTTTCAACACAGTTTACTCGACATGCTCAACTATTACTAATTTTATTTATATAAGGAACTTCCGTGTTTTTATTTCGTTGCTGCAATTAATTAGAAATACTGAACTGAAATTCAGTATCTTTTTACAATTTATATGTTTTAGGAACTATTCTCATCTTCCTTCAGCTGACTAAATAACAGTATAGATGCCTCTGTGGTCTATAAAGGGATAGGTTGCCTAAAAGTGATCCGATGCGGATTTTAGGAATAATGCGTGAAGTTTTCCTGGTGTTTTAGGAGAGTACTCTTTTAGTCAAAAGAAGCAGATATAATGATAGACCATGTTCAGTAAAGCTTGTCTGCGAGGTAGGAAATTTGACCTTATAAATCTCCCAAATACCTATTTGACTGGAAAGTAAGGTCCTAAAAAAATAGGTAGTTCTACTTTTTTGTCCGACAAAATGGTGCCAGGAAGCGCAGGAATAATGCAGTCACTTCTGATTGTTTGTCCTCTCTATCATGGGCGCCAATATTCTTTGAAGTAATGCACGCGGTTTATTTCTTTGAAGTAATAGAAATATTTTCTATTACTATAGAAAGGGCGCCCATTTCTTTGAAGTAATGCACGCGGTTTATTTACCCCTTGATTTGCCTAGAAATAGTTGACGGATTGCCATATTACGTGATATCCATCCACTATTTCGGGTACTAACACTTTCGAGAAATTTTATCTTTGAAAATTTCGTTGGGAATTAAATTTGAAAATCTGTTTTTCTCGGGTTTGCCTTGGATACTCGTTCTAAGAAACTGAATTTAAAAAAAAAATAACTGAAAGTAAGGAGCGACATTAAATCTAAAAACGAACAGAAAATATTCTGTATGTGAAGAGGTTGCCCCCCTCCTCGATACCTTGCTCTTTACGCTGAAGTTTTAGCACATTTAAAAATGCTTCCTATTCTAATTAAACGGCCCTTGTGTTTCAGTAGCCGTACCTAAAAAATTGAGACAACAGTCAAACTGTAGCTTAAAGAGCAAGGTATTGAGAAGGGGGACAACCCTTTCATATACGGAACAATTTTTGTTCACTTTGAATTTTCATTTTGCTCCTTAATTTTTATTAAAAAAAATTTGATTTTTCTTATGTAATTTCTGGTAGTTTTTCAAATAAGGCCGGTAAAATCTGGCTTACTCTTCATGAAAAATGTCCCTCTCCTTGACGGAAACTACTACTAACAACAACTCATCGCAGCACCAAGCCGCCTGAGGCCAACACAGCTACGCACGCTCCTCCTCCACCCCAATCTATTCAAAGCTTCCCTTTTTACACCCGCCCACGAAGTTCCCATCTCCTTTAAATCTTTCTTTATGACGTCCTCCCACCCCAGACGGGGACGACCTGCTTTCGGTTTAGCCCTAGATGGTTGGCCGAAAAGAACAATCTTCGGCAATCTGTCATCCTTCATCCGCACAAC
>JAQQPU010019865.1:0-16008 GCA_029168905.1 Artemia sp. Kazakhstan ARC1039
CCCTTGAGGCAGATCCCATTTATTTTCGATTCTGAGTATTTTTGGTTTTCCCTCCAAAATTGACCCTTCACGTTAAAAAATTATCCAATCACTAATTACCCCTTTTTTGCAAATGTCAATCAATGAATTCCGATTGTAAAAGCGTGTTTAATCATGTTACCTAACCCACAGTACAGCAATTTGATATGCGTATCTTACTGCCAGGAACCAGTGGGGGGGGTCCTTGCTCGTAATTGCTAATCACCTTAACCCTTTTATCCATCGTCAAGTACATGCTCCAAAAATATTTTATTCAGAGATTTCACGTTAAAAAATTATCCAATCACTAATTACCCCTTTTTTTGCAAATGTCTATCAAACACCGAAAACCTCGACTTTAGTTTCATAACATGCATTATAGTGTGCCAAACTTTTAAAATATTCACGCGTGAGTGTAGTGTCTCAAGCATGGCTTTTCCTTGCGCAATTCATGTGTAATTGCATGTAGGTTTTCAATCTATTACACTTTTGACAATATTCTTGTAGGTTTTCCTGTAGGTTCCGCGGCTTTATATAAGATACTACTCTTGTTCTGTTGCTCGCATTTTCATTACAAAATGGTGCCCATGCCCAAATTTTTGCGAATTGGCGCCACTAAAATGTCACCAACTTGGCATCTTTTTTTTTGGTCTTCCTCTAGATATATTTTATACTAATGAAAAATATTGATTGACTGAAGCACCTTTTACACAATGTGTAACGTCACTACAATACAATCGTTTATCTTTTTTGCTCTTTAGATGCATTTCAATATGACGTCATTCATATGTAAAAGGTTTATTTTTCAAAATTGAGCATCTAAAGTATAGTCAGCCGAAGACATGGGTGCCCATAGGGAGGGGGGCAAGGGGGCGACATCACCCTGGCTGAATGACGGTGTCATATATTTGTATTAATTTAAAAAAACTTTCCATAATAAGTTTTCAAAGAAAAGTAAAGAGCTCTATTAAGCCAGGGCAAAAATAAAGTCAAATAATCTTACAAGCATAAAACTACCACAAATCACTATCAACAATTAGCCAAAAGGAAACTCAAAACAAACAGAAATTATAATAAATAGCCTAGTCAAACTCAAAACGAGTAAAAATTAACATTACTAGGGCTGACAACCCCCATGCCTTCTCAAGACCAGAACATAACTTAGGCTTTACTGAAAAAACAAAAACAAATGACCGTGGATTTTCGGTTTAATATACCTATACTGATATTTATTCCTTAAAATAAAAAAAAGGGTAAATAAAAGTGAGTTAAAAAAGTTTTTTACTTATTTAAGTAAAAAAAAAGGAAAACATTTAAACATATTTTGTTGTCAGTAAAACGCAAATAATGTTCTGGTCTTGAGAAAGCATGGGGGTTATCAGCACTACTAGTGTTAGTTTTTGCTCACTGCTAGTCCCTACTCAGCCCTACTAGTGTTCGAGTTTGACTCGGCTATTTATTCTAATTTCTGTTCATTTTGAGTTTCATTTATTTATTGATAGTGATTTTTGGTAGTTTTACGCTTGGATGATTATTTGACTTCATTTCTGCCCATTTTTGGCTTAATGGAGGTCTTTAGTTTACCTTGAAAAACTTGTTGTATGGAAAAAGTTTTTTTACATTAATTTCTGTTCAAATTTTATTTACAAAGTCATTTTCATGAGAAAAAAAAATTATATCTTTCCGGTTTTTTTTTTCTATAAGAATCTATAGTTTGGCATAATTGTCGGGGTTTGACATGCCCAATATCCCTAGAGAAATAGTTGCTGAACCGTTCTACATTGCTGAACAAAATGGTTGTCTCAAAATTTTGACAAGATGTATTTGGGAAATAAATTGGCTTGGGAGACGGACTGATTGCCCTCCAATCTCTTTTCAGTCTTAGAAAGGACCCTTGAACTTTTAATTTTGAATCAAATTAGCTTCTTTAAATGTTACAGTTATATTTCTAGCTATTATAGAGTGGTGCTGCCTATGATATTGCTTATATGCCTCTTTGAAAACCTGCATGTATACAGTTTTTTCGTTTACGTGGAACGCCCCCTAAACACTTCCTAGAAGTTTCACCTTAATACTCTTGTTGTCATTAGTTACAGTAACTCAGGGCCGCATCCAGGATTTTTGTTCAGGGGGTTTTACTAATTTTGACTTTTTTTTTGGGGGGGGGGGGTTTCTAATTTTTGAATCAGTTTTCGACTAATTTTACTGATTTTTACCTAGGTTTTACTAATTTTCGACTTATTTTCGAGTCGGTCAAAAATTTTGGGGGGGGGGGGGGCAAACCCGGGAACCCCCCCCCCCCTGGATACGGCCTTGCAGTAACTGTAGTGGTGGTAATAAAAGTATATACATAGTGCCTTCTGGCTAGTTCAAAACCCCCCCACAACTTACTCTTAAAGATCTAACTTAATATACAAGTTGTTCTTGAGATATTGCTTTGTCACCTTTTTGAAAGTCCACATGCTCATAGTTTGTTTTACTTTAGTTCAAAGTCCGGCTAAATATTTCTTATATTTGTTTACTGAAGACATTGTTATAGTCCCTTTGGACTATTGGCTACAAAATGGCTATCTCACAATTTCGATCAAATTCGTCTGGGGAAAATAGTATATCAGGGGGGGTGGCTATTTTCTCTCCATCAAACTTAAACCTTAAAATTGAACTAGAACTATGCATTTCAAATCAAATGAGCCTCCTCTAAAGTTCACAAGACCACCTCTTCCTGAAAACCTTACATCCTCCCGGGGCATAACTTAAAACCCTTACCCCCATACTCCGGGGGTTGTGTCAACCACAAGGACCATGTTATGAGGTCTTTGGACTATTTTTTAACAAATGGCTATCTCAAAATTTCTATAGAATGCATTTGGGGAAAATATGACGTAGGGTTGGGGTATAGCTGCCCTCTGATAAATTTGACTCTTAAAAATGGCTCTTCAACTTCCGATTTCCAATCCAATGAGCCGCCTCCGAAGTTTATATGACCACCGTTTCCATCAAAACCTTAATGGCCTCGGGGCATACCTTACAACCCTTGACCTGAGGACTGTGAGGGGGTTCTTATCCTCAAAGACATTATTTCTGAACTTTTAAACTACGTCAAACAAATTAACTATCTCGAAATTTTGACTGGAAGTGTTTGGGGAAATGATGGGTATGGGAAGAGGGATGGTTGCCCTCCAATTACTTGTGACTATTAAAGAGGGCACTAGCCCTCTCAATTACCAACCGACTGAGCTCTTTTCGAAGTTTCTACGACAAAAAATGGCCATCTTAAAATTTCGATCAGATGAGTTTCAGGAAAATGCAACGTGTGTGTGTGTGTGTGGGGGGGAGTATTTTCCTTCTGATCACTTTGACTATTAAAAAAGCACTATAACTAACACTATAACTGGTTGTCCTTCATGAGCTCTTTTTGAAGTTCCTATGACATCTCTTTCTATAAGAAGTGCCCTGGTCTAAAAAACAAAACAATATATTGGGCCCACATCGCTCTTTACTTAGGCAACGCTATCGCGTTGCTCATGGTATTTTGTCTTAAGATTTCAATTATGCAGTTCTGGAAGTGCCGATTAGACCAGGTAAGCCCCCCCCCTAAAATTCAGCCTAGGGGCGCCCGTGGCAGAAGAATGCACGGCATGCCCATGACCCACCAAAATATTGCCATGCCCCACCTCTGGGGCATGCGCTCCACGTTAGAAATCACGGAACTAAAGCATAGTGCATGTCCTATGCTACAGCACTCGAGTTTTTATTTGCAAAAATATATATAATATTGAAAATTATTTGTAAAATTTAATATTTAATACATATATGTTTATATATGTGTATATATTTCAGTTGTTTTTTTCCTTTTTTCTTCTCTTGCTGTTTTTCCTCTTTCTTTTCTCCAGAGGTGATCGTACCGAAAAAAATGTTTTAGAATATCAAGAGGGCTCACAGAGTAGAAATTAAAAGATCTAGTTCACTTTTGAAGTAATAAAAGATCATAGGCAGCGCAACAGCGCTGCCTAAGTAAAGAGCAATGTGGGAACAATGTATTCTTTTTTTTTACCAGGGCACTTCTTACAGAAGGGGTTGTCATAGAAACTTTGAAAGGGGCTCATTCGATTGCGAATTGAAAAGGATAGCGTCCTTTTTAATATTCGAAAGTGATTGGAGGCCGACCAGCCCCCCTCCCCAAGCCTATCATTTCCCCAAACAAATCCTATTAAAATTTTTAGATAGCCATTTTGTTCAGGGTAGTTGAAAGGTCCGGAAGTACTTGTGTATTATACCGACCAAACTGTTGTTATTGATCTGTTTAAAACCGGTTTCTCTGTGTCCACTTGGAGATAATCAGCTTAGCTTGAGTGAGATATACTACTATTCAGATATATTTAAATTAAATGTTTGATATGTAGAGCTGGTTAGGCTAGGTATTTAATATAATGCTTTCTGGGCGGCCTGCTTTCTACAATTCTCTGTTGTAGTTTCTATAATTTTGTTACTAAAGTATTAATTTTTCATCAGATTTTGGTATATTTCTTTATGATTAACCTAACTTCATTATTTGAGTGTGATTTAGGCAGCACAAAGTAAAGAGCGATGAGTGCACAATGTATTATTATTATTTTTTCTTTAATACCAGGGCTTCATATAGAAGGAATTGTCGTGATCAGAGCACAGCTACCCCCCTGCCCCCACACGTCGTATTTCCCCGAAACATATCTGATAGAAATTGTGAGATAGCCATTTGTTCAAAAAATAGCTCAAGAAATATCATAGGCAGCGAAATTGCGCTGCCTAACTAAAGAGCGATGTGGGCACAACGTATTTCTTGTTTTGTTTTTTACCCGGGCACGTGATAAAGATGGTTTTGTCGGAGAAACTTTGAAAGGGGCTCGTTTGAAAATTGCAAGTTCTATTACCCTTTCTAAGAGTCGAAAGTGATTGGAGGGCAAACCAGCCCCCCTCCCAAGCAGGGGCGTAATTTGCTATGTGGCAGAGGGGGTAATGCCCCCTCTAGACCCAAGTCCCTCCCCAAACCTCAGCCCCCTCCCGCCGGCTGAAATTTAGTATCTGCAAAAAATCTTGTCAAAACTAAGATAAGCCTGTGTAATTCAAGCATCCAAAGAAACAGGTCAGTTTTCTTTAGTATATCTTTGCCTTAGTGGTAATATAGGGATCATTTTTCAGTTTTCACTGTCATTTTCACTTGATTTGGGAAAGTTAGCTCAAACTTTACCCTCCCTCCCCCACCCCCATAATTTTGACGAAATTACGCCATTGCTCCCAATCCCATCATTTCCCGAAATATATCCAATCAAAATTTTGAGATAGGCATTTTTTTTCAGCCCAGTTGAAAGGTCCAGTAATTATGTCTTCGAAGATTAGAACTTGGGGGCAAGGGTTGTAAGTTATGCCTCGAAGGCAAATAAGGTTTATATGGAATGGGTGGTCGTATAAACTTGGATAGGACTCATTTGATTGGAAATTGGAAGTTATAGTGCTCTTTTTAAAAATCCAAAAGTAAATTGGGGACAACCAGCCCCCCTTCCTCTCACAAAAATTATTTTCCGAAACAAAACATTCAATTAGAATTGTGAGACGTCTACTTTCCTCAGCGTTCTTTCTAAGGGCTTCGGAACTCGATAAAGACAATATTAGATCTTAATTCCGCACTGAAGTACCACTTCCAATTCCTCTTGTGAAGAGAAGCTTAGCTGCACAACCGATGACAGACCAAAACACTTTGCACTGACAATACTTTCGACTACATTCACAATGTTAAAGCCAAACAATAAAGCCAAAATCTCATCTTTCGTGTGAATATCCAAACGATTTCTACTCCGTTCAATGCGTTTCACCTTGTCAATATGGTCCAGCCTTTTCTGCTTTAAGAGGTTGTTTTACTGTAGGGTAGCTGGTATGCTACACTGTGGGCTAGCTTTCCGGCCTCGGCTGTGCTGGAGTGGGCCAAAACAGTTGTTCTTTCCAAAATCATAGATTCGTTTTTTTCCAATTAAGTGAGTTTGCACGCTAGTACAGTCGTTCAATCTCGAAGCTATGACAGTATTGTCCTCATCTGGTAACGTGGGCAAATCAGAACGATCAAAACAATGAGACAGGGTGTTTGGCTCTTTTATCTGCCTTCTCTGTTAAAATGTCAGAACATCACCCATAAATGCAGCTGCCAGTATAGTGTTCCTTTGCTTCTCACGAATGTCTGTCTTGAGCACACCTTTAGAAATGTCAATCACATTTTTAAAAACTTCCTTGATGAAAAACTCGAAGCAAGTTTCGCCACTAACTCCCGATCAATCTTGTTCTGAATTTTCCTTTTAAAGAAGCTCAATACAGATGACTCCTAAACTGACTTATCCATTTCAGCAAATCAACACGTATCCGAGAATCGTAGGCCAAAAATTGTTCTAAGGTTGGATAAGCGTTTAAGACAAATGAAGGTAAAATAAGGTAATGAATACGGGATTGTACTTAACAGTCCCTACTGGTGGACCTAATCTCCATTTCATGGCCCTTTAGCCAGCAAGTAAAACAGGGGTTTGGGGGCCAGCTATCCTGTGCCTTCGCACACCCTTCCTGTTTATCTGTCCCAGGCTTCTCCAGGCCTATATTTAGAGCTGGGTCGACTCTGGGCGAGCTTACAGAGTCACGCCACTGACCCTCTTTCAAATCACCATAGCCAGCGACACCAGGGCTTGAACCTCTGTCCTCACGGACAAAGTATTTCAAGCTTAGCCTTCTAACCACTTGGCTAAGACATAAAACAAATACAATTAGTGACGTTCAGAAACAAGAGGTGTTCAGGTCTCGTACGCTGAATAAACACTGAAGAAATAAACAAATAATTAGGATAATGAAGGAATAAAGCGAAATGAGTAAAAAAGAAAATAGTCAAATTGGCAAGGGAAAGTGTCGATTCACGTTCACCTGATCCCCAGAATTTAAGGAATACTTCTCACAGTAGGTACAATGCCGCTTTCGACGATAATTGCCCCTCCTCTGATTGCTTATTCACAATTTCGGGTAACTTTGGAAATTTTAGCTTATTAGAAGTTCAGACAATATTGATGTTGTACTATCCTTATCTGACCTGATGATGCACCTAGGAATAGAAATGTAGAAATGTAGATAGCACTGTAAATGCACTTTGACAACAATATAAATAGCGTATAAATAGAAATGTAATAATAGATAGCGTTGGGAAAGAAATCAAAGTGAAAACCCACAACAATACTTGGAGGCGAATTAAAAAAAAAAAAAAAAACAGCACACCACCGACAATATCTACAGAAGAAACGAAAATATTGGATATAAGCCTTACGTAAATAAAGCAACAATATCCAATAATTAGCAATGCAAATGCTTGGACACAATTAGACTAGACAAAACTCATCCGCTGGAATTTTGGACCTGTATATAGCAAGCTCAAACACCAGCATTGTGACACCATTTGTACAGCACATATTCGGCATATTTTTATTTAGATCCCCCAAACTACAACCTTAATCATTTTTGAAGACTAGAATTAACTTTTTAGGACCGATTCATAGTCAAAAGTAAAAAGAGGTACAAAGTACGTATATGTGTAAGGTTTAAAACAGGATCGCTAATTCATGAAAATGCTGAGGAGGGGGGGGGGGAATAGTTTCTTAAGGATTAAAATTAGAGAGTAAAACAGCCGGCATATATGTATATGCAAAGTTGGTATGGGACGGAGTGGAGTAGTGACCCAAGAACCCTTCTTTGAGTTCTCCTATCACAAATATTGTAAATCCTTCGATGACTCTGACTGTTAAAGGATGCTCTACGTCTACTGTTTGTAAAATACGGATGCTTGTATTACAATATTAGCCTCAGATCTGTCATCGGAAAGTTCAGAAACCTCGAAAATATATTTCTGCTAAAAATCTAAAACTGTTTGTTTAATAAGTTATATAATCTGCTTTATATTAGACAGCCCCTCTTTGTTTTTATTGCTTTCCAACGACTAACGTTCACCTATCTATTTTATGTTACGTAAGTAAACTCAAATTTTATCCACAAACTCGGAATGTCTTGAATATCATATTTTTAAAAATTTCAAAGCTATTGGCAAGTTTTTCTTAAATTATTAGAAATTAATCATTACGACAAAAACCACCCGAATGATTGTGAACCAAAAGAAGAAAAATATATCTATATACGTTTGAAACAGGGAGAGGGTCAAGGAAGTTTAAAGGGCATGGACTCAAGGGCCTCCTACGAGAACTTTCAAGCATATAGGCTAAAAATCCTTGCATGGGTGACATCTTACAAAAAAGAAAAATAGGTTTTAGAATCACGCTTACTAAAATTCCTTACAAGATCCTAATTTGGAGCGAAGTGTAACACCACCCGTAGATTTGTAATCAATAAACGCACAAATCCATAATCATTTTATCTTTATTGTTGTGACAACAAAACATTATTTGCATAATGCTTAATGGATGTGGTTTTATTTTGGAATTTTGAAATTGCAACATTAGTGTGTATTTGTAATTAATCTCCGTCTCAAATCAAACAAACGAGGTTGTATACTGAGCACACAGCCACACACAGGGTTGGTCATCACTTTAAAAAACCGTTATTGGGCACTTTACTCTTACACAAAGTAAAAACTTCTATTTAAATGATCCCTTTTTTATTTTTCTACTACCTTTGACTCAGCCTAAAAAGTTGTAAAATGGTTGTTGTGTTGGGACAAACGAAGTAAATGAAAGAATGAATTTATAAATTCAGCATAGTACAACATAATCACACAATAATAATCCACTCCCAGTGGAGAATAGAGCTCCCAATTATTGGAGGAAGCAAACATAAAACTCAGATCATCAAGATGACAGAATAAAGTAAATGATTAAGTAAAAGAACAACAACGAAATCTAGAAAATGAAAGGCTGGAAAAAGAGAAAAAAAAGAAGAGGAAAAGTAATATTGTGCAAGCAGTGTAAGGCTTTCTGCTGAAGTTTTGTCTGTCAATATATATTTATTTGAGATTAGCAGAATTTGATATCTGATTGTAAACTTAGACGTTCTAGAATTGATAGAATAAAGTCAATACGCTCTAGGATGTTTAAGAAACAAAGAAGGAAGCTGGATCAAAAAATTTATCCCAAAAATCATGTTATATTAACATGCCATATTGCAGTATTTACATTTCTCGAGTGTTTCAGGGCTAAAATTTTGAAGAAAAAAAGTCTTTTCTGTCGATGATGCATTTCCAAGTTTTAATGTTCGTGCAAGAAATTTCCACGTTTTCTCATTGTTGTGCTTTGAATTATCTACAGATTGTTAAATGTGTCCAAAAATTATTTAAATATATGATTGTGCAGTAGTTTAAATAAGATGTATACCAAATTATTCAGAAATTGTTAATGTATAAGTTAAACGTGGAGACGATTTTGTCATCGAGTAGAACTGAGTTACTGAACAATGAGGAGGATCTCACGCAACACATCTACCCACTCCGAAATTATTGAATAAAAACAGACGAAAACAAAGTTGAGATTGAAGTTCTATTATCAGAGGCATGGCTCTAGCGTTGCCTAAGCAAAGAACCCTGTGCTGCCTTCAGTGTGTTCTTCCCACCTTCCATTTTGTATGGGAAGAATTGTCGTAAGAAATCCAAAGGGAACTCATTCGATTGAAAACTGGAGGGTTCCTTTTTTAAGGGTGAAAAGGGATTGGAGGGTAACCATCTCATTCCTGTGTCCTTTTTGCTACCTGTCTTCCTTGTTGCTAACTCCCCAAGACATCCAATCAAAACTTTTGAGATAACCATTTTCTTTTAAATAGTCGAGAGGCCCAGTACACTTACATTTAGTGGTGTCATAATCCCAACAACCTGGGATGAAGGCCATAAATACTGTAACTTGCCAGATGTCTACATATAATCTGAGTATTCAAAACTAGGTCTTCAGGTCAATGCTGAAAAGTCCGAAATTGCATTCTTAAACTGGAAGCAAGCGTCGCCTTGGGATATTCCTCTCGGAAAACGTAGGATTGAGCCAGTAGAGCATATCACCTACCTCGGTCTTCCCATTGGTTCGTCAATAATGCACACGCGACAACTATTAATTGCTCACATTGGACGTAGAGTTGAGTTATCATATGCTTCTTTTGTAACGAACAAACTGCTGAACAACGGCAGCTTTAACTGCCGTCTTCTTTCGAAAATTTTCAACCCTGTCGTTATACCACATTATCTGTACTTATCGCCGTTTTGGAAAATGCTCGCAAAATCTTACAAGTCAAAATTCGTTCAGTTTTCTTTCGGTTCACAAAATATCTTTTACGTTTTCCCCCTTGGACCCACAACTCTTATCTAATTAAAAAATTCAGCATTGCTGACCTCATTATAGCTGTGAAAATGCAAATTCGTGCTTATAATTCCCGTTTAACGAAATTAATAACGAAATTTGTCATGTCTAACTGCTAAGTTTTGTATATTTCTTCTTTTTTTTTGTTTATTGCTCCGTCTTTTCCTTTTTTTTACAGTGGAAAAGGGAGGGGCTTGTCGGATATTGGGTACGTAATTGGTACTTTCTGGGATCATTCTTTGGGTAACAATCATTAAACAATTTATTTTAAGAGGGAGGGGTGGAGGAAAAGGACTTGGAAAGGAACCCAAATGCTTTTTGCCTCTGATCAATTCGTCATAGATAGCAGTAAATCCTTTTTCCAAGAGAATGGATCTATGAGACCAGAGAAGTGAATGCATAAAAATTGCTCTGAAGAAACTCCCCCCCCCCTTCAGTGTTTTTAGTGTGCAAGGTTTTTATTAACACTGAAAGAGAAACTTTTTTAGTTGAGTGGCTTAGAAATACCGATTGAAATTCCCGACCTTGTGGCCGATAGCCCCAATATATTTAAATTACACTAAAATCAAAGTGTTCACAGACTGGTTTTGGTGGTAAAGGCGGGTATGTTTGGTTTTGAGGGTAAAGGCGGCTATGTTTGGTCTTGGTTCTTCGACCATCTAAGAGCTCTTAAAGAACGTTCACTGAGCCATGGTTTCTCGAGTTTTCCAAGGGTATACTCTGAAAACGATACGCGTACCTGAGTAATCCAAGTACGCTATGTGTGCTCAAATTTTCAAGATATCTGCGACACCTTAAGAATGATTCAGTGTAGGCCTACATCTATATGGAGTACGCAGCATATTTCCAAAGGAACTGTGCCGCTATTTGGCAGCACTTTCAAGGAAACTTAGGGAAACAATTTTTGTTCAGTGATAAGAATTGACTAAAACATCCCTTCCAAAGGTCCTAATATGGCACACGAAGTCAAAATTCTGCTTAAATGTGGTCCGTCTTCTGTTTTTCCACCACCTTTGGTTATACCTGATAACCTATCAAAAAAGTATTTGTAAGATGTGGGGTTATACAAGTATGGATGTGTGTGACTGAGTTGCTTTTTAACGCTGAAATTGTCATGCTAAATGAGGGTTCGACAATGTTGCCAAATAAAATTGACTTGTTAGAGGACAAATATGGAATAAATCTGGAAGCAGTGCCTCTTTTGGCTATATTACCGAAATCAAAATTATTAAAACATATAAAAATAAATTTGAAACTAAGGTTAAATTATATATAAAAGAATTTCATTACAAGGTACAAAATAATCTTCAAGTTCATGTAAACAATAATTTTTCATGAAATTAATGTTCTTAATAGATATATTTCCACTAAGAATATTTCATTTAGAAACATATTAACTCGGGTGGATCTTTAACTTGCTTCGTTTTACAGGAGGACGAAAGATTTTTGGTTGCACCTACACAACCACGGAAGACTTTCAACTACAACGACTTAGTGTGGATACAAAAACCAGATCTGCCATGGTGGCCTGGTTTCATATGTGATTCCAAATTGCTGGGGAAAGAAAATCAGTCTTGTAACAGATTTGTTGTGTGGCTTGGTGATGCTTGTATATCTCAAGAAAATATAGAAGGACTTCGGCTTTTCAAGCCTTGGTACGATAAACTATATTCAAAGGATGGCAACTATAGTTACATGAAAGGTGTTGTGGATGCTCTTAGAATTCAAGCAGCGCAATTTGGCATGAGTGAAATGGATGACGATGATTTGTTTGACTGGGCTGAAAGTGGTTTTCCTTCCGAGAAAGAAAGTAACACTGAACAATTGCCTGAATTCTTAATATCATTACTCACCTCACTCAAAGGGGAAAAAATTGCAGAGACTAGAAATTATTATTCTCGGGCTAAGGAATCCAAAGATGGCTATGATAGTGATGAGGATTTTAAAGAAGATATAGACGAGTCCACTATGAAGTTGGTGCAACAATTAATCACAGGAGAAATCAAAATGGAAACTGTTTGCTTAGTCTGCCAAAAAACAAGCTGTATTGACTTGGAAACTCACCCAATTTTTCATGGCGGACTTTGCTTTTCATGTCGTAATACCTTTCTAACGACTGAGTTTGCGATTGACGCGGAAACTGGTATCCACTTGTACTGCCAGTTATGCTGTTCTCCAGGGTACTTGCTTTACTGCAAAAATGTGTGCTGTAGAAAGGCCTGTTGTGAATACTGCCTAAGAGTTTTGTGCGATGTGGACCCCAATGAGTCGTGTTTGAACAAAAATCCAGGGCTTTGCCTTGTCTGCTCTGAATACTCAAAGGAAACCCATGGTATGCTAAAGAAAAGGCAAGACTGGCAAGCTCGTCTTAACTCCTTTTTCCATCCTGGCGAAGAGCTATTTTTGGATGTAGTTAGATGCAAACCAAAACCAATCAAAGTACTTTGCTGTTATGATTCACAAAACATAGGGAGGCTAGCCCTAGAATACTTTAAAACATTGATTGATTACGACTATTATCACTTGAATCATTCTCATTTGCCAAATCTTGTCAACTATGAACTAATTTTAGCTGTCATAGACGAAGAGAATATAGTCGCTGATGCTGGTGGAAGAACAATTGATGAAAGTGCTGCAACACTTGCAGATTTCATCCGTCTTCATTTTGAGCTGAATAAGGACAAATGCTTTGCTCTTTTACAAGTAATAACAACTCAATTAGATACGTCACGCATGATCACAAGGTTTCTGGAACGCTATCCAATTTTAATAAAAAATCCAATATTGCCCAAATCTTC
Source organism: Artemia sp. Kazakhstan ARC1039 (assembly GCA_029168905.1). Classification (NCBI taxonomy): domain Eukaryota; kingdom Metazoa; phylum Arthropoda; class Branchiopoda; order Anostraca; family Artemiidae; genus Artemia; species Artemia sp. Kazakhstan ARC1039. The sequence continues at coordinate 13,160 of JAQQPU010019865.1, forward strand.
TTTCTTCTTATGGACAAATATACCAAGCTCGGACAAAATTTTCAAACCGTTTGCGGTCAATGAGGTAATCGTATGGGAGGAACAAACAGTTCCATCTAAAATCCTGAAAAAGAAAATGTACCGTACTGAAGCACCTGATTTTGCAAATCCTAACTGTGATGGTGAGCTACCAGATAACTTGTTAAAGGAAGGGTATATTACTTCAGTTATTCATGCACTATTATGTGCAATATTGAGCATTTAGCGTCTTTGTTGTATTCTATTAAACGAACTTCAGTACTTATAAGGACTAGTTAACAATTAAATGATTCTAAATGAGCTAGTTGCTGCCCTCCTTTTTGTGGTTTTGATGGTAAAGATCGTCTTTCAGATCTAAGTAGAAGATGAAATAAGGATTCTCTACCCAGGGATGCTTATATACAAACTGTGGAGTGCATATTCCACCTAGATTTATTTCATGTGTAAGTTGAAACGAGAAAACCAAGCTTTACTTTTTTTTTAATGTTTTTCCTTATAAGTAGATGGAAGCTGATTAGAAGAGGCCACATCTAGCTCTTTATTCGAACTAATATCCGTTCCAAGAACGTGCTACCAGGTATTGCTTTATACTAAGTCGATGAATAAGAAAAGAGTAACAAGATGTACGAAAACGAAAAAAAAGTAATTACAGGCAAAGAATAGAAAAACAGTGATGAACCGTAGTGATACACCTACACATCAAGATAGGACTTAACTTGGACTTGCTTGAACTAATGCACTTTCAAGATGAGGTATAATTTTAGAACATTGTTGAGTTCAGCATGTTTAAATAATAAGTGCTTTCGGTCTTAATGCAAGTTTTCAACTGGAAATTAAATGAATAAATTGCTTTGCATATTTTTTTGCTTAAAATGACGAGTTTTGATCCCCTCTATTACACTGACTAGTTATGAACAGATATATCTCAACATATTTTAGAAATAGATTATTATTCTTTTGATGAAAAAAAATTATGTTTTAAGCAAACAAATATATTAAAAATTTCAGTATTAATCTATTTTCTAAGTTCTATGATTTATCAATACGTACACAAAATTTGAGGAAAAGTTCATTTTTCAGTTACAATAGTACTTGAAAATTAATTTATTCATTATAATGATTAAGTATTTACTGCTAAGGAAATATACAAGTCTTGCAAAAGAGTTTTCAGTACTTCCTTTAAAATTTGAAATGTGCTTATTTTGCATAATCAAAAGCTGCTTTGCAGTTAACTTAACTAGTAATTAAAGCCAGAAAAAAAGTTGTAAATAACTGATTCAATTTAATCAAACGAAAGAGATAGGGATAGAAATCCCTATCCCCAACAGGGAAATCCTGATTGTCTGGCCTAATAGTGGCATCAGGGTGGACCTTTCACAAGTTTTCCTTACCAAAACTGTGACTGCTAACAGCTCTGCAGGGTGACCCTAAGTAGCATAATATTTGCAGGCATGAATATATAATGAGTCGGAGGTATTAGGCTTGAGATTGTCTGTCCAGGATTTCGACTCTTGTTGATGGAAGGGCAAAGCCAATTGTGGAAAATCATGTTGCGACCGAGATGGACTCAGGATTGTACAAAGCCTCCATTCCACTGGGGGGTCCCAGGGACTTCTTGCTGTTCAGTTCTAAGCCAGATTATGTGCTTCATGTAGACTTGTGTAAAAAACTATTGTCGTATCGACATTTTGACTGATGAATTCAGACGCTTTTAAGCGGACTTATTAGGATTCTCAGAAACTCGTGTCCAAGGGGTCGGAAAAATGAAATTAGGTAACATAAATTTTTTTTTACTCGGGCAGAGAGGATGGGGTGCATAGGCAGTGGATTAGACTCATGATGAATAAGGAAGCTGCAAGTCCTATTTAGGCTGGGAAGGTATTATCAATAAAATGTTAGTCACTCATTTTCTAACTAAAAAGTGCATAATATGAGTCATAGTAGTGTATGTCTGTGTTGAACTGGTTGATGGAGATAGTTTCTACTAAGACAAAATTTTACTTACAGCTACAGGAACAAATAAAGAAGGTCCCAGGTAGAAATACGGTGTTTTTATCAGGGCATTTTAATGCTCAAGTCGGTGGAAATAGGGGCAAATGTTAACCTAGCCTAGCTAAATTTGATGTAGGAAAAGAAAATAGTAATGGTTACAGATTGCTGCAGTTTTGTAGGTATAACGATCTAGTTATAGCCAATACAGTATTTGGCCATAAAAGGGCCCAATGTTAAAATGGTATTCACATGATGGTAAGACGGCTAGCCTTATTGATTATGTTATTGTAAACCAAAGACTGGCAGGATCGATAAAAATAATAGGGTATATAGGAGGGCTGTTATTGATATTAAAAGTAAAGCTTACCATCTAGTAGTGTCTAGGCTTAATTTAAAGCTGATATTTAGGAAGGGCAACTACCTTCTGGAAATTTATGACCTTGGTAGACTCAAGGGGGAGAATTTGAGAGAAACTATCCTGGAAAATTTTAAGCTAAACTGAAGAGTTAAAAATTTGACAAAGTAGAAGATGGATGGAGTAATCTTAGGGAAATAGTTTATTAAGTCGTTGATGGTGTCTTAGGGAAGAAAGTTAGAAACGCAGCTAGAGATATTAGTGAAAATGTTTTATGTCTAATAGAGAAGAGGATGGGACTGTACAAAAATTGTTTGGTTGGTAGATCCTAACAAAATAAGAGGAACAAAAGAATGAGGAAAAAGAATTAAAATATGAATTAAGCAGGTGTGGAGTGAAGGCTAGGGATTAAATTTCCAAAGATCTGGAAGATGTAGCCAGACTTGACTTGACTTTTATTTAACGAAAACATATACATAAATTT
>JAQQPU010019867.1:0-16007 GCA_029168905.1 Artemia sp. Kazakhstan ARC1039
AAACTTGTTTAATTTTATTTACGAACGTTTTTATTAGTAATAAATATACATAATTTACGAATTAACTTACGTAACGAACTTCTATATTCATATATTTTAATACGTATTTTAGGGGGTTCGCCCCCTAGTCAATACCTTGCTCTTTAAGCTAAAGTTCGAATTTTGTTCCAATTCATTAAAAATGACCGCTTAGTCACAAAGGCCGTTAATTAGAATTAAATAGCTCTTATGAAAGTACAAAAAAATCTTTGGCTTAAATAGTGAGGTATTGACTAGGGGGTAAACCCAGTCATATATGTAATATTTTCTGTTCGTTTTAAGTTTTGATGTTGCTGCTTACTTTCAGTTTAAAACTTTTTTTTTATTTAATTTCTGATCTTTTTTTTAATAATTCTGGGAAATCTGGCGTCCCCTTCATAGCAATGTCCCTTCCCCCATGAAAACTTCCTTCAAGGAAAGATCCTCCCACATAACCCCCGACCCACCCCCACTGCCAGAAAAAATCCCCCCTGAAAACGTCTGTATACTTCCCAATAACCAATACTATATGTTAACATTGGGTAAAGTTCAAAACTTTCAGCCCTCCCCCGAGGACTTCGGGGGATTAAGTCATCCTTAAAGACATAGTTATCATAATTCGACCATGCTGAACAAAATGGATATCTAAAAATTTTGATCGTGAGACTTTGGGAAAAAAATGAGCGTGGGAGGGGGCCTAGTTGTCCTCCATTTTTTTGTCACTTCAAAGGGGACTAGAACGTTTGATTTCCGTTCCAATGAGCCCTATCATGATATTCTAGGACCATGGGGTCGATACGATCACCCCTGGGAAAAGAAAAGAAAAAAAAACGCATCCGTGATCTTTCTTCAGGCAAAAAATACAAAATTCCACATTTTTGTAGATACTAGCTTGAAACCTGCACAGTAGGGTTCTCTAATATGCTGATTATGATGGTGTGATTTTCATTAAGATTCTATAACTTTTAGGGGGGTTTCCCCCCTTTTTTAGAAAATCAGCCAAATTTTCTCAGGCGCGCAACTTTTGATGGGTAAGACTAAACTTGAGGAAACTTATATATTTGAAATCAGCATAAAATCTGATTCTTTTGATGTATCTATTGATATCAAAGTCCCGTCTTCTAGAGTTTCGGTTACCATTGAGCCGGGTCGCTCCTTACTTACAGTTCGTTACCATGAACTGTTTGACAACAGTGCCGAATTTTTTAACGACCTAAGTAATCCTTTGTATAAAGTAATGACTAGCATTGGCCTGGTATATATCAAAATCTTTTCATTTTCAACCTTTTATTTTTTTTTCATTTTTACTAATAATTTTTACGCAATTAACGTTATCGTTGATCAGCCGAGCATAAAATGCTCTTGAACGTAAGATTTCATTATGACTAAACTGTCATAGACGGAGCAATTGCTATTGAAAAAATACAAAAGCGCAAAACCCAAAAGAATAACACGGTTTTTTATAACTAGTTTATACAAGAAGGTACTCCAGCTATTTGCAACCGGAAAAAAAAAATTGTTTTCAGTAACAGTATACACATCAAAGGAAATAGGTTTTTATGTTAATTCCAAACTGCATGTTGTTTCTGCTTTCACATTTCAAAGATATGCGTTTTAATAATTACAAGTCCTTTTGCGTAGTGAATTTTCTAATATGGTAAAATGAAAAAATTTTTATATAACATTATGTTATTGTGAGATGAATATTTTAACTATTTTATCTATTATTATTTGTTAAAAATGATTTGAAGTTCGAAATTATTTTTATCTTAAAGGACTATAAGTTTATTGTGAAACTTGCAATAAGTTTATTGTAAAATTTTGGAATTCAACAATTTTTGAAAATCTGACGCGCCTCGAAAGATGGTAACTCTGATTTCAGGTTTCAGCTTGCAACCTTAACATTAGGCCTGTTTTTTCACTCATCAATGTGCTAAGATCTTACATCTTTTGTCAGAAAACGCTTAAAAGTGAAATCTTTGAACAAAGATCTTACATCTTTGGTCGTTTTTGTTCAAACGTCTTTCATCATTCTGCTCTGATCAGCGGTCTGAGAACAATGATGAGTAGATCATCAAAGTTCTTTCATCATTGTTCTATATGGCAGAAAGATGGCGTCTTTCACGTATTTTGCCAACATCAGCGAGCTGTAAGATCTTAGAACAAAGATGAGTTGAAAAACGATAATCTTTGCAGAAAGATGTAAGATCTTAGTGCTAAAAAACGGGCCTATTATAAACAATAATTCATTCGAAAAAGAATTATCACTATCAGAAGGGCAGCGATGCCCAGGGTTACCACCGTCAGTAGGATTTTACTAGACATAAAGAAAGAAAAACAAGCAAAAATGGGGTTTTTATAGGCCAAATGAAAATACTGAAAAAACAAAGCGAATATTTCGAGAGGACAAACGCCTCTTTTCTTCAGCGCGAAACGAAACGATGTATCCAAGGAAAGTGCCGAAGAGAGAGAAAAAAACAACAACACCCAAGAAACGCGGAAAGTCAATGTGAAAAGAACCAAAAAGTCAAAGAAAAAACCACAAAATTTAAAAGATGAATAAAATTCAATAAAAGCCAAAAAATTAAAAGAATTAAAACCAAATACCTAACAACCATAAAAGCGAGTTATTCGCCAATATCCGCGATTTGCACAAATTCAAAAAAATATGAACTGCCATCGACGGATACTAGCGAACAACTGACAAAGAAAAGGAGACAATTCATTCACTCAAAAAACAAAACGAACCAGCAATTAAATAAGTTGGAGAACTATGTCATTTGATTTCGGATTTTAATTAATGCATTTCTTGCAGACACCCTTTGAGATCTAAGGGGTTGTTAACGTGTTTGATTAGATGACTGGGGAAGTGGTTCAAGGTTTATTTCAGGGATTACTAAAGTATCGGCTTCTCTTTTGAGAAAACCGAAATTTGACTCGTTTATTCTTAAATCACCGGAATCTCTGTTTAAAGCTAGACCTAAATGTTGGTATTTATAAATTTCAACAGCTTCTCTGTAGTGCTGGACAATACCTTTGTCATGCGAAATAAGACTAGCTTGATTAAACAAAATAGTATGGTCTGGTTTTTCAAAAATGTGCTCTGCAAGGGCAGAGTCAAAATTTTCTGTTTTTTTCCGCTTTTTAAGTCTATTATTAATTGAACTATAGTCCGGAGTTAATCTATCCGTTATTCGCCGATCAGTTCTTCTGATATACCAAAAACCACACGAACAAGGTCAAAATCAGGAAAATAAATTTACAAAATTGCTGGTAAAAAGTGTAAGCGGTAAGGAAAGAGGTGCAGCATATTGACTTATATAACGTATCAACTATGTAGGGGAAATTTCTTGGATGTTTTACAGTGGAAATTATTATTGAGGAAAGACCGGGACATTTTTGAAGCATAACGAGTGAGGCAAGGTCCTATGGAGGGGGGGGGGATGTACTAATCAGCGAAATGAGAATTTTTCTGGGGACTAAGAAAAGTAGTATTTGTGAAATGCTTTAAAACTGTCAAACAGTTCGATCTAGGACATCTTAATTTTTGAAGGGGCTTAAGGAAGGAAGTCTGGTATTTTTGCGTTTAAAATTATAGTTAATATGGTAATCCTATTTTAAATCGCTAGAGACAGTAACACCCTAGATCATCAACAAATTTCTTTATGTTCAAGAAATCCACACCAAGGCTGTTGATTATTGCAAAGAAATAAAATTGGGCCAACAGTTCTTCCTGGGGCAGAATATTAGAAGTCGGAAGGGGATAAGACTATACAGTTAGGTATTTAACTACTTGGGTTCTATTAGGAAGGAGAAGATGCAATTAATTTGATTAAGTAAGGGTTAAATTCATTTCATAGCTTTTCCATCAAGATATTTTACTTAATTAAATCCAAATCTATTTGTTATTCTACTGACATAATGTTGAGTCAGATATTAAGTTTTTTGAGTTTATTTCATATTCTGTCTATGTGAACAAGATATTAGGTGGTAGGACACAAACAATAACTGACACTAAAACTGAGTGTTCCTTCATCATGGAATTCTGTCATTTACTGTTTGTAAAGATTCGTATCAGTTTCCCTTAGAACTTTATTGATTTTTCTTCCGTTTCTAGGTCTTGGTGCTGCATGAAAGAACCATGATGAATTATGCTGAGTACTGAAGCGTATGTGTTGATGCAAATGATGAATCTGAAGTCAAAGAATATGCTAAACTTGTTGGATCCAGCGTGGCAAATCGAATGCTTCTCTTCCGGGAATAAATTTGAGTTTTTATTTATTTCAGTTTTAGTAATTTGAACGAAAGATTTTGACCTGAATAAGGAATGAATAAATTTTGTTTGACAGAAGAATTGACACTCACTATGTTTTTGATTTTAGTTGTTGTTTTTTTTTATCTACTCTGCAGGGCCGTATCCAGGATTTTTTTCGGAAGGGGGGGAGGAGCAAAAAGAGACTAGAAAACGCATCACAAGTTTGTTTATATTCATTTTTGTTACGTTTTTACGAGTCAGACAAACATTTCGGGTGAGGGAGGGGGTCAAAATTTAGTACAAACAGAAATTATTCTGCACATGAGGGAGGCTTAGGTCCTACTAAGCCTTTCCCTCCACTTTTTACGCTTAAGCTCAACTAATTTATTATTGTGAGTTTGATCAATCTCTATAATATATTAACACATTTGTGTAAAGAACTGGTTTAGTGGGAAAGAAGACCCTGGCAAATTGTAGGAATATTTCCGAGGTTTTAACGTCGTTCTCGGCTTTCATTTGGAACAAACAGGTTTTCCGAAGTCGTCTATCTATTCTTAATGTATTTTCTGGGTTATCCTTAAATATGAGCCTCCTCCCCAACACCCCCCCCCCACCCCAACCAAAAATGGAGTGTTATCCTAAAAACGAAATTATATTACCCTATCCGTTTTTGTTTTCAATATTATTAACTGCAAAAAAAAAAAAAAAATCAATTTGAAACAATTTTATTATCCGGACTGTGGGTCGTTCGAAAAGGAGCGTTCAAGATTGGGTTTTCTCAATTCTTTATATTGGCTTTTTCTCGGAATCGGTTTGGAGCGGTAGGATAATTTCACTCTCAGATCGCAAAATCTTATGAACTATTTTTATTGAATATTGTTAACATTTTATGAATACTTACTTACTTAAGTCCCATCCATCCTCACGGGACGTCTTGGGGCCACTCTTTCTAAAATTCTGATTAACTAGAGCTCGATATGCTGTTCCGTCATGTGCGCTTGACGGACATGTTTACGCGCTTTCAGAAGTGCTTTAAATACTTGTCAAGTTTTTTCTTCATCGATTTTTTTTTTTTTGGTAATGATTTGTGTAAGACATTGAATATAAAAAAAATACCCCGGTAAATTTGATCTCTTTTCTAAATATTTTGCGTATGAAATAGCGAATCGTTGCAAAAACGTTCTTAAGTATTGGATGCTTGCCTGTTTTTGCTTTAAAATGGAGAATATTTTCTGTAATAATTGAAGCCGCAAAATCCACTCCAAAATTTTGGAAGACTAAAGCTAAATAGAGTATCGAAGAGCAAAATTGCTCCTTCCAGAACATGAACGTACTGAGGAACTCCTGAACCGTTCTCCTCTCTAAATTCTAGAATTTCTCGGCCCTTCATATTCGAATTATCTAATGAAATTTTTATTTTGGTAATAACCAAAATAAAAATTTACACAGGGGGCAATAGCCCCCTGTACAAATTTCTGTGCATTAACTTTTCTAAGAATTTTGATGAATTTTTTTTTTGTAGTTTTACCGAGGATTGGTTAGCGTCTTTTTAGCTACTACTGATCAATCTTATAATTCTATGCCTTGTTTTCTCTCTCTGGAGTATTTACATACTTATCTAAGGTGAGACACGGGCTCTTTTAGTCCAACTGGGTTTCAAGAAGCCGGTATATCAAATGCTTCCATTGATTTCTGTCATCCGGTTGTGACCGAATGGACTCCAGGCACGCCTTGTTTCACTTGTGACCATGCTTTAGGAATCTCCCGAGTAGTTTGACATCCTTTCTGACGAGGTTATGCCACGATTTCTTCTAGCCACCTGTTTCTTCTTCCATGAAGAAGGAGTCGGCTAGTAGTACCTGGAGTGTCAGGGTCTCTTCGGAGTACCTCATTACACAATCTAGCGCCTTGAGATTTTCTTGATCAGGGTCGAGACGCCAAGCTTTTTGTGCACATATTTTCGTCAGCAGTTGGTTGATGATTCTTTAGAACATTCTTATGTTGCCAATGGCCTGTAGACAACTTAGGTCAAAAGCGTCAAGCTGACGCTCTTCCTCCGCCTTAAGGGGCAAAGTGCCACGTCCATATAAAAAAAATGAACGCACGCATGCTAATTAGATCCTGAACGTCACGAGGTTGATTTCCCATCTAGTCAATAGAGATTTGGGGGGATGGCCAAATAAGGATCACGCTTTGCAAACCCTGCCTTGAATATCACTAGAGGCTCCACCTTTAGCGAAAAAATTTTTGTTAAATTAAGTGAAAAATTGAAAGCAGAATTTAGGAGAATACAATTTCAATATTGAAAGAGAAAAAACAGTTATTTTGCCATAATGGTTTTCATATTTATTATTAGCTTAATCTAATACCTAAAATAAGACATCAGAAAGTGCTTTATTTTGCATTATCTATCTCTTTCCCTCCAAATCTGTCGAAAAAAAATACAGTAAAAGGCTACAGAAACAGTGAAAATTACGACAGCAAACATGAATCTAATTGAAAATAGTAAATCAATGTCCAATTGATTTTGAAAATATTGTCGCTTATTTCCGACAATTATAAAAATTTGTTTTCTCGTGAAAATCTTAGTTAATCCAAAATTGTTAATAAACAAATTTGTTCTTGCAATTGTTGATCAACATTGTTGATCAACAATGTTGATCAACAAAGTGGAATAATTTGGTGCAAGGGGCATTTTCAGGAGGGGAGGGGGATTTTTAATGGGAAATTTTCTAAAGAGGAAGGAGGTGGATTTCCTGGCATGATCTGAAAAACGGTCAGAAATTAAATCGAGCAGTTTTTACAAGAGAAAGTGAGGAGCAACGTCAAAACCCAAAACAAACAGAAATCACTGCTAATGTGAGGGGGGTACCCCTCCTCAATCCCTCGCTCCTTACACTAAAGTTGGACTTTTTGTCAGAATTCTTTATGAACGACTCCTGAAACACTAGGGAGTTTAATTGGAATAAAAAGCTTTTTTAAAGCACTAAAAAAATTTAGCTTAAAGAACGAGTGAATGAGGAGGGGGGAGAACCCCCACATGCAGAATAACTTCTTGTGTCTTAAGTTTTAACGTTTTTCCTCACTTTCAGTTGAAAAACTTATTTGCTATTTTATCAGGCCAAGTGCCAACGCAATAGCGTTGACCGGACAAACTGCGACGTGTTTCACATGGAACTTTTTTCTTCGGCCTTATCATATACAAAGGGTGATCGAAGAAACTTGGGAAAGAGCGTACTCGATTAAAACAGATATTTCTAGTACTCAATTTGAGAGTCAAAATAGGTTGGAAGACAATTGTACAACCCCTAAACCCACAATTTGTCTCCAAACAACTGAAAACGCCCCAGTGGAATTAGATCAAAAATTTAAACATGACCACTTCAATAAAAATATCGAAAGGTGTGGGTAATACTTTGCGTTTAGTCCTAAAAACAGCGGGTCAAGGTTATGTAAATACATACGCTTCGTATATTCCTTTATAACAGAAAGTTGGCCATATCACACAATACCGATATTCGGCATGCACATAATTCCCGTTGGTACAGTTGAAGGGTCCGATAGGACATTTTTGCATCCATTCCAATTCTCCTACCCCCTCCAACCTTGAAATTTGCAAATGCAAATCAGCTATAACTCTTTTGACTCATAATCATCGAAGGACCCTTCGGTCAACAGTGTGCAAGCTATGTCTCTGACCGCATTGGTCAAGAGCATATAGGCTCTACGTTTAATCACCTTTGGTAAACAGTTTGCATACTCTGCTCCAAACCTTCTTTGGTCATCACTATATACGACCTGCCTCCGACCGACCTCGATTAGCACTGATTGCTTCCCTCTCTTTTTCCCTAGTAACTCGAAAACGGGGGGAAAGGCTAATGACAGAGAAATCAAAGTAACATATTCATATTGGTTGCAGCTGCGGGCCAACTGTTTGCCTTTAAGATGGAGGAGTAAAGTATTTGAGAGAGGTAAGGGGTTCCCGGCGTCTAGGTACACGTGTCCCATTTGTAGTATTGAAGAGGAAAATCTGGACCATTTTCTGTGCCGGTGCCAGGGGCTTACTGATTTGAGGGAGGGTGTTTTGGGGAAAAGTAACTTTTCACTTCGGGGCATGCTGTCTCAGACGGTACCAGGCCTCATGTGTAGATTATGTAGATTTGTTGATCAGGCACTAAAGATAAGAAAGGAACTATTGTGAAGAAGATTTGTTATGGTTTGGAATAAAATGCTGAAGGGAGTTTTGCTTTTGTTTTCCTGTTATATTTGATGTATAGTGTATATGGCCCTGTAGAAAGGCTTTTGAATACACGATAATTATTATTATTATTATTATGTGTGTGACATTGTGTGTAATTATGTGAGTTAGTTTTATAGTATTTTGTGTGCTTTTGTGCTGCAATTGTTATGTTATTTTATTTTTATTTGCTATGGGATATGTTTAGTTATTGTTATATATGTTATTATCATGTGTTTTGACTTTATATGCAACTGTGTTTGTTTTTGCCATGGCCCAAAAAGGCTTTTGTTTTGCAACAAATATCTATCTATCTATCTATCTATCTTTTCATTCTTCTTGCACTGGGAAACCCCAGAAAACAAGTCTTGCAGACTGCTGTACGGGATTTTTATTTAAACCCTCTTTCCCCCCTGTAAGTGGGGAAACGGGTTAACGAGTTATTATACAGCAATAAAAAAAACGCATATTCGATCTTTTTGGACCCAAGAGCATCAGGAATGCCATTCTCAGAATCAAAAACTACCGGTCGTAGATTTTCTAGTTTTCCCCTGAATTTTCCCCTTTCCCCCGTTTTTCACCCAGCTCCACCAAGGAGATTCTTGGGGAATTTTGGTATGCTGTACAGAATTTTTTTCTCAACAAAATGGTGCAAAAATTATTTATATTGCAATTTTGTCCCACGTCATCGATTTTTTCCGTAGATTTACTGGACTAACGAGGAAAATCCTCAAGACAGTTTTTTCATTGCTGAACAACTCCTTAGATATGCTTCAGAGGGATCAAATTTATTCGTAACAGATTGGATCCTTCTGATACCCTAATGAAAATCCATTCCTTTCTGATCTAAGTGTACCATGTACAATGTTTTACTTTAAAATATGAAAAGTTTACTTCATCCTAAATATGCTTCCGATGCAAATCAAACTCCCTTAATTAAGTTTGAATTTCCGTTTTAAACTCTCATTTATTTATCAGCCAGAGATTATCAGAGAGCCAGAGAGCCAGAGATTTATCAGCCTTTAAAGCCAGAGATGATTAATTCAGAAGTACTTCACGGAACCTTGTATAACTATTGTTCAACAAAACAAAAGGCTTTTGAACATTCCAGACGCTTGACAAATTTCAAAGGCAAAAAACTGCGGGTTTTTGCACGTACCAGATTAATGAGATGGATTGGAATTTTGTTGAAGTATTTTGAAAAACATAGTGGGACATTGTCTAAAACATTAGTTGGGTAGTTTTTAGAAGTACTCTCAGGAATGTGCATGTTTAATGATCAGAATATCGCGGAAAAAACTATTGGGTAGTTTTGGCCGCATAATGTTTGATTTTGTCAGCATAAGAGTAAAGAGACGGGCCCTCCGTGTGGAGATGAACCAATCAGAAAATAGTGTTTATTGCTCAGAAGCAAACTTCGTGTTATATGGTAGAGAAGAAGGGTTTTTCGATTATTATGTTATGAGCATTTCTGATATAATCACTGTATCATTGTCAATTGCGGTATTTGCTTTTGCCTACTGAAGTTTGAAGCCGCATGTTTGATCATGTAAGTCTAATAAATCCATTACTTTTCTATTTTTACAGTCTTATTTTATATGTTCGTATCTAGATTTCAAGAGTAGCCCTCTAGTTCGTATGCTATCCATTGGAACGCTCCCAGGAATCTGATGACCTATGAAGAATGTTTACGGCGCCTATTTGACTAGCTCCCTATTTTAAACTCTCCCCCTATATCATTTGGTGTAGTTTAAATGCCACATTTGGCAGAAGCTAAAGGTAATATTTAGCACGGTTGTAACTTCGGATTGAAGCCTCTCTGATCAAATTGGTCATTTCACAAGGAAAATCAAATTCATTAGTTAGCCTATTTATATATCTCCCAATAAAGAGTGGTCCAATTAACAAAACGCCCCAGATCTAATTCCATAACGCCACAGAGTTCCAAGAACCATAACGCCACAGATGGTGCGACCCTAAAGTTAATTAGCAACAGAATCCCCAACCTATTCCATTATTCCCCCCATAACATAAGTAAATTAAGATAAAACTTCTTGGAGCGAATATCGACTGAAGAAAGAGGGACCCTAGCAATAATTTTATCATGGAAATGGTTTCTTGGAGATTGAACGTCATAATACCCAATAGCTGTTTGTAATTCTTTTAGATGTTTGAGTATAGGAATATCAAAAAATAAAAAGAGGGTTTTGGTTTCTGATAGATTTCAAAACTCTGTGGGGCGAGGAATAAGTCAAGAATCCCTACTGCCCTATTTTGGATTATATGTAGAGATAGGATAGTAAGTGTACCGCAAATAAGTTGAGACAATATCTAAAATAGAACTAAACGAGAAAATAATACATGATTTAAGAATGGAGAAAGTGTAGCGATGAAATTTATTTGTGGCTATATAAATGAAATGTGGCTATGAAGGGAAAGGGACTGGGCTTAATTGGCAATAAATATTGACCGCGTCAAAGGCAATATTATGCCCAAAGGTCGTGAACTTACACCTTATAAGTTCTCCGATAGCGCCGCTTATAGGGCTAAAGATTGTGCCAACAAGCCTCGCGCCACAGCAATAGGGAGTGAAGTAACTTCATGACCGCGCCGCCCTAAATTATTTAGAGAAATTAAAATGTGTAGAAACATAGATGTGACCTCTTTCCTTGAGCTATCTGGAGATCAGATTCCCTGGGAACGTCCTTGGAGATTTGCGAACTAATTACCTGTTATTAGGCTAGATCCAGACATATAAAATGAAATAAACACAGGTAAAAACGCAATAGATTTATCGAAACTTACTTATTTGGGTGAACAGCAATGGGTCACTTCAAATGACAATAACAGTGACTGAGATACAACAATGAAAGAATTGCCAAGCTTTTCGTCGAAAAAATTCTGTCTAAATGGTCCTCAATCTGATTTACAAATCATTTCAAAAAGCACTTTTACCCCACTATCAAACGTAGTTTTTTTGTCCTGCGCTGTAAGAACTGGCTCACAATTGGCTCAAGTGGCCAAAGGATGCGAACCCTTCGTCCAATAAATTGTTTTAAATATTTCTGATGATTCAAACGTTCACACGGTTCTTATCATTTAAATTTCCTTAGAAAAATTGTGCGTAGCACCTTTTTGTTGCTCAATGTCTTAGCGAAATCCGAAGCTTGGATAGCGCCGTTCTTTGTCTGAGGCTAACTGCAGTTTTTTTTCTTTACTGATTAAGGACTTTTCATTTTTGAAACTAGGTTTAACTTAATTATAGGGAGTCGGAATTATCTTTAGAAAGAAGGAACTTTATTTTGGTATTTTAAATACATCGCATTTTACTCACGGTACATATTACCCTTCCCATCAATTAATGACGTCCCGTCATTAGTACTTGCTTGCCTTTGGGCTTTTAAAATGTTCACAATTTATTAACTATTTCTTCTACATAATTATTTTATATTTATGTTATGGCTTAATCAAGAGTGTTAAAAATTTTCTCTATTACTTTTCTTATTTTATTCTACGTCCCTGTCTAAAATTCATGTACCGGACTAAGATTATTCATTGTTCTAGGCTAACTACTATACTAAAGATTTTTTTTCTACATCTAACACTGATTATTTTTACATTTCCAACAAGGTTGGGGCTATTCTACCTTCACATTTTTTTGCTGTATATATGGCACACTACTTTCTATCTACGCTATATTAAATGAATAGCTCGACAACGCAACACATAACTCTATCTGGACATCTAAGACTACATACAAGAACGATTTAAAACACACAATTTTGGGTTTACCATATTCACTGGTGACATTAAAACACTTTCACTGGGGATGTTTGGTACGCAACGTTAATGATAGGATATTGGGATTTTTGAGTTATCAAAGTTATTAAGTAAATTCACATCTATTCCATCACCAATCGAGTCTTTAGTGTACTCAATCCTTCTGTTGTAAATTATTGTCCTTTACTCTTTTCGTCTTGGCAAAAATTTTTAAAGCACTTACGTTATGGTTTCTTCATGGGACAGTTCAAGAACGATTGTGTTCACACGATGAGCTTTCTCTAATTGTCAACTGGGAAATGATGCTTTCAACTACAGGTGTGGGATATGCTATCAGGGTTCATTCTCACCTGCTTATTGATAGTTCATAGGGTCCCTCATCATTAAGGGGTCGAACACTGGGAGTGCGTTTATTTTCTTCTCAGCATATCATTTTTGGGATATTTTGAGGCACATAGAGAATGTATTCTCGCATAAAATTGTTCATTTTTGTCTCTTATAAAATTGTTAGCTCATGGCTTGCGTCTATTAACCTTTGCGGTGATTCCTAGGTTAATCATGGGGGAATTGAAGTTTGGGTTTGGAACAGGTCGACATCAAACTATAGTGACTCCTTCATAATATTGTCTTTAACTTGTGGGAGGGGTATATTGTCACTGAGGGGTTGGACACTGGGGTTAATTTTGGTTTCCAGGTCCATTGTTCAGAAATTATCTCGTAACATTTATAGGATAACAGAGATATGGACTTTCCACACAGAGGGGATAGGATGGGCTCCGAGAGATGGTCGAAAGGGATTCGACGCGTAAGTTTGTGACACATAAATAGTTTTTGGGGTCATCAAATATCATGACTATACGGTTATATGGTATATGGGTCCATAATGATTATCAAAGGCGATATTTATGTACTTATATCTTGTACTGGTCGATGGGGTTCTCAGAATTTATGTGATTATATAGTTCGATAAAGCACTGGATACTGAGATTCAAATATAATGTTACCTGGTACGTAATATAGTTCGTGGTCGAAGAAACAATGATCAAAGGTAACCATTGTTTTTGTAGACGAAGCTGAGATGAAAATTGCCTGGAGTGTATGGTGAGTACTCTTCGTTTGTTTAGGTATGATGAAAATAGATGCTACTAGGTTGTATCTGCACTGGGCAACTCATTGTAATGCTCGATATCCAATGTGTAAATCCACTTCCGGTTATAAAAATAACGAGGCAGAATCACACGTTCTTTAAAGTAAATACTCATAGTACAAATAAATCACGCATTGATTGGGTACATGAATTTTACGCTATGAGACAGAGTTAAATAAATACACTAATATTAGTACAGAAAACGAAATTTATATATGTAAAGTTCCCATTGGGAAATCTAAAACAGACATGTCTTCAAATTTGTTTTGAGAAAGGAAACAACGATAAAGGGCTTGTTTAAGTCTTCAATACTTATTAAATAAACATAATTTACTCTACATTATTAATTTTGAGGTCTAATTTTACAAAATGTTTCATGCCTGCATTGTTCACGCCCGTCCGTGCTATTTAAGAAACGCATGTTGCAGCGTCATAGCCACACGGTTTTACGCAAACAACCTTACAATGAGGGAACAAGACATAGCAAGGACGATTGGAGACCTCTATACCCACTCGTTTTCTCATGTCTTCCCTTTTTCTTTGTTTAGACGTTCTCATGGGGTTCCTGGTTAAACTTCTGCATTTGAGCCGTTTCCCCGTGCTCTTCTCTTGGTTTTCGCCTTCTTAGTCTAGGATTTTTCCGTAATTACAAGTCAATAGGGTTCTTATGGTCAGGGAAGTTGCGAATACGAAACATACGGCCAATAGTATGTTCCACCAGAAATTGGTTGAGAACAATCCGTATCTATTATTCACATACGTTAATCTTTGGTCTTCGTTTGTAAATAGGGGAATCTGGGAATCTAATGCTTCTATTATTTTTGTAAGCCTTATTGTCCCTTTATTTTTTTCTTTTTTTGACCTTATCGAGGTTTTTATATCCTCGTTTTTTATATTGGGAATAGTGTACGACGGGTTAATTGCCTTGAAGTTAGTTATTTTGGGACTTATGATCTTTGTTCTCGTGGTAATTAACGGCGTTCGGACAGTTAACTCTTTGGTTACGAGTCGACAGCCTTGTTTTATGGTTATCGCACCCACATTTTGTAATAGTAATTCTGTTTTGTAACTCGGGTCTATTCTTTCTGTATTATTATAACAAGACAAAGTTCCGACAGTTTCTCTTGGAAGATAAAATCATGATAACATTCATAAATATGAACAGGATCCAAGGGAACGGAATTCAAGATCCTTATGATCCAGTTCATATCCACGAACATGATCAGCTCATAATTAGACGCTTCTGTACTGGTTTTTTTTTTTTTTTGATGACATCAATCTTTGTTCGGACTTGGGTCGATTTTTCATAGAAAATCGAAGGAGACCGCCAAAACCCAGTAAATTAAACGCCGCCTGGGCCTTGAGTTCCTCCCCAGGCTTCCCAAAAAACATGGTCCAACACCAGCTGTCGTCCTCAGTAGAACACGAGCTTCCTACCTTGGGCCTTTCTCCCTGATCGTCGACGTTTTGACATCACTTGTATTATTAATTTTTTTTTCATTAATATTGACTTGGTTAACTTTACTTGCACATTTTTAAATTTATTATGGTGGATCACAAGTTGATTTTCATAAGGGATTTGAAATTTGTCTTTACATTAATTAGGGATATTTCCATCTGTCAGGTTTTTTAACCGTTCTGCCTGACTGTGTCGTTATTTTCCCCTCTGTTTCTTGCGGTTTTTTCTTTTTCGGTTTTTCTAGCGAAATAAGGTCGAACTTTTTGTATTGTTTTTTCTAAAATTCTTCCCCTTTTATTTTTGTTTGTTTCGCGTGTACGGCTGCTGAAGTCGGTCTTGATTTCCCTATTTCTTTAACTACTATATGGTCTGATTCGCCGTCAGACTCTTCGAAACTGGTTTCCGACGAATCCGGATTAGAACTTTTAGGGGTATCACCTGCCCTTCTTTCGTAAATTTCTACTGCCTTGGAAGTAGAAGGTTTATTCCCTAAGTTCTCGTCTTGAGTTTTCAACTCGGGAGATTTGAAAGATTCTTGAGAGCTTTAGGAGAATCAAGAGTTTTTGAGGGATTCTTCCACTGTTTGAATGCCATGTCTTCAGGGGGATGGGGCATTTTTTGCACTAGGGTTTCCCTCCATGAAGTCCACTGTTTAGGTTTGACCTAGGACACGGTTATATCATGATATTGACCTTGCTGGTCATCCTTGAGAGTTTAATTCTCGGGCAATGTACTTTGACTCGTTTTTATGGGAAAATTTATTAAATCCATAGCTTCTCGCAGGTTTGTTTTAGTTTAATATTTGGAGGGAGTTTTCTTTATAGTAATACCGGGGGTTTCTGTGACAATGTAAACCATAACAAAACACTACTGAAATATTCAAACTCTTGCATTTTAACGAAAGAAATCCAAAATGGACTTTGAAAAATCAAGTGAATGTAACTGTGACAAGGTAAAGCACAACAAAACACTACTGAAATATTCAACCTCTTGCATTTCAACGAAATAAATCCAAAATGAACTTATAAAAATCAAGAGAATGTAAGTTTGACAAGGTAAAGCACAACAAAACACTACTGAAATATTCCAACTCTTGCATTTCAATGAAAGA
>JAQQPU010019868.1:4979-16007 GCA_029168905.1 Artemia sp. Kazakhstan ARC1039
TCAGGGGGGGGGGGGAGGGATTTTTTCGGATGGCTAGAAAAAAAACTCCAAAATCACATCAAAAATGTGTTTTAATACACAAAATATGTTAACAATAGACAACTTCCATAAATTTTAGACCTTGACCCGAGGGATTGGGGGGTATCGAACCCGTAATCATAGTTTTTTGATATTGGGAATATTTCAGCAAAATGGCAATCTCAAAATTTCTTTAAAATCGGAGGCATTGTTATATGATCTTTGGAATATTTTGAACAAAATGGCATTCTCAAAATTAAGATTAGATGAATTTGGGAAAAAGGGCGTGGGGGGCTAGTTATTCTAGGATCACTTTTGAAAAAGGGAAGTAGAACTTTCAATCAAATGAGCCTCCTCCAACTTTATACGACCACCCCTTCCATAAGAACCTTATATACCCCGGTGCACAGTTTGTAGCCCTTCCACCCGGACTCTGAGTATTGCTTCCTGAAATGCCTCTTGAGGTTGATTCTGGAGGCATTTTTATATGATCTTTGGATAATTTTAAACAAAATAGCTATCTTAAAGTTTATACGACCACCCCTTCCATAAAAACTTTAAATTTCCTCCGATCACTTTTGACTCTAAGAAAGAGAACTAGAACTTTAAATTTCCTATCAAATGAACCTCCTACAAAGCTTATACGGCCACCCCTTCCATAAATGCATGCCAACGGATCATAACTTAAAACCCTTTCCCACGGGCTCTGGACGGTTGTGTCGATAAGATACATTTGGGGAAAACAGGGTGTGGGGTGGGAGGGGGGGGGCTAGATTCCCTCCAATTACTTTTGACTCTTAAAAACCCATTAGAACTTTCGATTTCCAATCAAATGATCCTCCTTCTAATTTCATACGCCCACTCCTTAAATAAAAACCATATATGCCTCTGGACATAACTTGCGATTCTTGTCCCTGACTTTGGGGGCTTTGTCAACCCCGGAGGCATTGCTATATAATATTTGTACTATTTTGAATAAAATTGCTATCTCAAAATTCCGACCGGATGCATTTGGGGAAAAGAAGGCACGGGGAGGGGGGATAGTTTCCCTTTGTCACTTTTGGCTCTTAAAAGAGGAATTTTAACTTTTAGTTTTCGATCAAATGAGCTTCTCTAAAGATTATGTGACCATCCTTTCCAAAAAAACATTATATGCCCCCGGGGCATAACTTACAACACTTAACCCCGGGCTCAGGGGGGTTGTGTCAAATCCGGAGTTTTTTTTTCTGTTCTTTGGATGATTTTGAATAAAATGGTTATCACAAAATATTGATCTGGTGCATTTGGGAAAAAAGGGCATGGGAGGGGCTATTCACCCTCCAATTGCTTTTGACTCTTAAAAGAGCACAGGAACTTACGATTCTCAATCAAATGAGCTATCTCCAAAATTTATACGACCACTTCTCCACCTAGATGTGAATGTTAGTGAGTGAGTGAAAGAATGGGTGAGTGTGAATGACGGAGTGAATGAGTGTGAGTGAGTGAGTGTGAGTGTTAGTGAGTGAGAGTGAGAGTGGGTGATTGAGTCAGTGATGGAGGGTGAGTGAATATGAGTGTGTGTGATCCACCTTGTGAGTGTGAAACTTTATACGACCACCCCTTGCATAAAAACCTTTGCTTGTCCTCAGAGCATAACTTACAACCCTTGCCCAGGATTCTGGGTGTCTTATCGCCCACAGAGCCATAGTTAATCTTTGGACTATTTTGAACCAAATTCCTGTTTCAAAATTTTTATCGGATGTATTTTGGGAAAAAAAGGGAATGGGGGAGTTTAGTTGCCCATAGGTTACTTTTGATTCTTAAAAAGGGAACTAGAAATTTCAATTTGTAATCAAATGAACCTTCTCTAAATTCTATGCTACCATCCCTTCCATAAGAGCCTTATATGCCCCCGGTATATAACTTACAACCCTTGGCCTCACGCTCTTGGGGGCTGTTTTGACCACAAAGTTTGTTTTATCTGATCTTTGGACTATTTTGAACAAAATGACTATCCCAAAATTTCAATTAGATATATTTAGGGAAAAGAGGGCGAGGTGGTCAGTTGCCATCCGATCACTTTAACTCTCAAAAACGAACTAAAACTTCTGATTCCCAATCAAATGAGCCACCTCCGAAGTTTATGTGACCACCCCTTCCATAAAAAACCTTATATTTTCTGAGGGCATAACTTACAACACTTGTCCCGGGATTTGGATTTTTTTTCGACCCTCGAGTTTTTGTCATCTGGCTATCTCAATCGGATGCGTTTGGAAAAAAGCGGGTGTTGAGGGCTAGATGTCCTCCGATCACTTTTGAATATTGACAAGGGCACTAGAACTTCCTATTTCCAGTCAGATAAGCTTCTTACGATATACGACCACCCCTTCCATATGAAATGCCTCTGGAAAACAGCAAATAATAATAAAACATTGAAGCCTTTTGGCCTATACTATAGGCAGCACTATAGCGTTGCATCTGACTGAAACATGTTCATCTCTCTATAAACAATAAAACTGGGGACAAAGGGTTGGAGTAGAGGAGGCCCGAGGGTTTATCTTGACTTTAATTGCAAATCTGTTTATGTTTCTTATTTCTACAAAGGCGTTGCTTCCACCTTTTCTCCAAATCGAACAGTTCGTGGTAACAAACTGTAAGTAAGGAACGACCAGGCCCAACAGTAACCCTAAAATACTGAATTTTGATACCAACAGATATATCAAAAGGATTGGCTTATTGTGCTGACTTCAAATATATAAGTTTTTAGTAAGTTTAATCTTAACCACCGAAGACTGCGAGCCTGAGAAAATTTGCTTGATTTTGGAACAAAGGGGAAAACACACCCTAAAAGTCATAGAATCTTAATAAAAATCGCACCATCAGATTTAGCGTATCAGAGAACCCTACTTTAGAGGTTTCAAGCTCCTATCTGCTAAAATGTGGAATTTTGTTTTTTATTCCTGAAGAAAGATCGCAGATGCGTGTTTATTTGTTGTTGTTTTTTTCTCCAAGGGTGATCATATAGGACCAGTGGTCATAAAATATTGGAAGGGAGCTCATTCGAACGGAAATTAAAAGTTCTATTGTATTCTCAAGTAACCAAAAACATTGGCCCCCTCCCATGCCCTTTTTTCTCAAAATGGTCTGATCAAAACTTTGATAGCCATTTTGTTCAGCATGGTTGAAAGGCCGGATAACTATGCCTTTTGGAGATATCATGACCTCCCACAACCTCTGGTGAAAGATCTTCAAGTTATAAAATTTGCCCACTGTTTACGAATAAAATTTTTTATTGGGAAGTATGCACACATTTTTTGGGTGACCTGACTTACTTGACTTATGTCCCGGACGTCCTCAAGGGTCGCGTTGAGGCCATCTCCTTCGTACGTTCCTGGATCAGTTTCCTGTATAAATCCCGGTAGTCAGCTTGTCTCAGAAGGCATAAGAGGTTACTTCTGAAGTTGTCATGCCATCTTTTCCTAGGTCTTCCAGGTGGTTGGCTACCGTGGACCCTTCCTTCGAAGGCAACTTTTGGCAGGCGCCAATTCTCCATTCGCTGTATGTGGCCCAGCCACCTAAGTTGCTGCAGGCGCACCTTTTGGAGAATAGTAGTTTCCCGCTTCAGCTGCTTCCGAAGGTCTTCGTTCGAGACTCTGTCTTGGTATGTGATTCCGCCAATTCGTCGGAGGCATTTTGTCTTGAAAGCCGAAATTCTGCGTTCATCTTCGACCTTCAGTGTCCACGTTTCGCAGCCGTACATGGCAACAGGTATGATTAGAGAGTCGAGAAGTCGAAGTTTCAGTTGCATAGATAGGTGTTTATTTTTAAAGAGGGGGAGTAGCTTCTTGAAGCTTGCACTTCCAAGGGCAAGTCTTCGTTTTATGTCGTCGGAGCAGTTGCTGCCTAATGATATTAGGCTCCCTAGGTACACGAACTTGGTCACCGATTCGACTTCTTCGGCACTTACTACGGCACGAACAGGGGATGGGCTTGGGTCTTTTGTGGTGTGCAATGCTTTGGTCTTTTTTGGGTTTATGAACAAACCAAAGCTATTTGCGACTTTTTCAAGTTCAGAGGCTTGGGATCGTATACTGGACCCAGTTTCTGCTAGCTTGTCGAAGTCTTCAGCATAAGCTAGGGTATCGATGTTTGTACCGTTAACGGTCACTCTTACATTGCTCTCAACCAGGGACAGTATGGCATGTAAAAAGAGCTTGAAAAGTTGTGGTGAAATTATGTACCCTTGTAGCACGTCCGAAGTTGTAGCGAACTCTTCTGTTTGGTCTTCTGGGGTCTGAACACAGCTACGGTAATTGTCGTACTTATTTTTGACTATGTTGACTATATTTTCAGGAACGCCAAAGTGGGCTAGTATATGCCAAAGCTCATTTCGCCATACTAGATCGAAGGCCTGATTAAAATAAATGAATAGTTGGAGAATTTATTTGCAGATTCAAGGTACCTTTCTGTGAGTTGCCTTACTACAAAGATCTGGTTGGTGGTGGACAGTCCAGGGCAAAAACCAGCCTGATAGTCGCTGATAATGTGGTAAGTTATGGGTCTGATTCGGTTTAGGAGGATCCTTGTTATGACTTTAGCTGGGTGACTTGTAAGGCTTACGGGCCGGTAATTCTCACAGTCGTTTTTAAGGCCTTTCTTGTGGAGCGGTACAATGACTGCCTTCACCCATGCTTTTGGGAAAGGGCCTGTTGACCACACGGCAACAGCCACTTTATGTAGTAGGTCCTCTAGCAGAGGAGATCCAACTTTAAGAAGCTCGGCAGGGATACCATCAGGGCCTGGGGCTTTATTTTGCTTGAGACTGTGAATGGCCTCTTTCACTTCACTAAGTAAAGGTGGGGGCTAGGGTTGCATTCCAACTTGGGGAATCCTGATAGCACAGTAGGGTTGCAGGCAAGAAGCGGATTCAGTTTCTCTTCGAAGTGGCTTTTCCATCTGTCTTTAATAGCCTCGCTGTCACTGAGGAGTTTACCGCCCTTGTCCAAGACACTAGCAGCGATGGTGGACTTTTCGTGGAGAGTTCTTTGACTGTTTTGTACATTCTGTGGCTGTTTCCTGATTTGAAATCCTTCTCGCAGGACTCCTACTGCTGCTAATACTTCTGCCGGTACTATTACTACTATTACTAATGTAGCACTACTGCTGCTGCTACCACTGCTACTACCACAATACTGGTACAATTAAGACTAATTTGAGAGAATATAGCGGGGAAATTTGTACCAAATCAAAACACACTCTGTCCAGACAGATTGTCAAAAGGTGTATCTCAGGAATGGATTAGAATATTAAGTTGGAACTTTCAGAGAATGCTTAAAGGGGAAGATCAATCCCCTAAAAGTCAATATTTGTACGCTACTACTACTACTACAACAGCTACTACTAACAACTACTACTACTATTGCTACTACTACAACTACTACTGCTACTACTACTACTACCACTACTGCCACTGCGACTACTGCTTGTGTAGCGAGTACTGCCAAGGCTGAGAATATTGAAGTGAAAATTTGAAGAAAATTTGAAAGTAAAGTTGCACTAAATTAGAAGATACTATTAAGGCACAACATACAAGAATTAGAATCTACACTCGTGCTATAATTGGGGTGCAAGGGGACGACTTCCCACTTCACATATCTAGTAATTCCTGCTCTTTTTGAGTTTGAATTGAATTTGAGTTTTATTTTTGTTGCATCATAAGTTCATTTTGGTTTTATTTTTAATAAGTCTAATATCTGTTTCTTTTAATTTTATTTTATTTTTCATTATAATTTTTGTTAGTTTTTTCGCTCTGCTCAAGACATAGCTTCGCTCTATACTTTTGTTAAAATAAACTTCGTTTCTTATTTCATTAAATAAAAAAAATAAGTGTTTTCAAGGAGCAACATTAAAACTTAAAACAAACAGTTATTATTACGTATTTGAAATTATTACGTAGTATTTCTCAACTTTACGCTAAAGTTTTTTGTACTTTAAAAAAGTACAGCTTCTTATTGTTCTAACAAAACGAACATAGTGTTTCAGAAGTCATCCTGAAACACTAATCGTTCTGAAAGAATTTGGACAGAATTCAAACTTTAGCGTGAGGAGCGAGGTGTTGAAGAAGAGCAAATCCCCTCAATTACGTAATATTTTTTTTTTCATTTTAAGTTTTAATGTTGCTCCTTACTCTCAGTTGAAAAAACTTGTAGTAGTAGTAGTAGTAGTAGTAGCAGTAGTAGTTGTAGTAGTAGCAATAGTGGTAGTAGTAGTTAGTAGTAGCTGCTGTAGTAGTAGTAGTAGCGCGCAAATATTGGATTTTGGGCGATTGATCTTCCCCTTTAAGCATTCTCTGAAAGTTCCAACTTAATGCTCTAATCCATTCCCGAAATACACCTTTTGACAATCTGTTGGGACAGAGTGTATTTTGATTTAGTACAAATTTCCCCGCTATATTTTCTCAAATTAGTCTTAATAGTACCAGTATTGTGGTAGTAGCAGTGATAGCAGCAGCAGTAGTGCTACATTAGTAATAGTAGTAATAGTACCAGCAGAAGTATTAGCAGCAGTAGGAGTATACGCATGTTGCCTTTTGGCCAGTTGAACATCCCCTCATGATGTCCTTGAAGATTTAGCTTGATACGGTAAGCCATTCCCTTTTGAAAATCGGTATCCACATAGTATGTTTTGATTTAGTTCAACTTCCCCCTCAACATTACCTAAAATTTTCACTTCGATGCCCTCTGCCTGTACTCATTTCAGAAGCAGTAGTTATTGTAGCAGGTGTAGTAGTAGTAGTAGTAGTAGTAGCAGCAGCAGTAGCAGTACATATATGCTACTTTTCGGCTTTTTGAACATCGTCCATGATGTCCTGGAAGTTTCAGCTTGATACGATAAGTCATTCCAAAGATATTGCTGTTACACCCTTATGAGAATCTGTTTACACATTGTATATTTTGATCCATTTCAACTTTCCCCTCAAAACTTCCTCAAATTTTCACTTTAATACCCTCAGTCTTGGTACTAATCTCTTCAGAAGCAGTAGTTGTAGTGGCAGTCGCACTAGTAGCCGTAGAAATAGTATTAGTAGTTGTAGTAATAATAGTAGAATTAGCTTATAAATATTGCTTTTTGGTCAATTGATCATCCCCATTATCATTTCCTGGAACTTCCAAATTAATACAATCGCTCATTCCTGAGTTTTCCCCTTTTGACAACCCATACGCACGCAACGTGTTGGTAGTTTGAACATCTCCCTCATGATGCCCCGAAAGTTTCATCTTGATATAGTACACCGTTCCGAAATATTGCTGATAGTAGCTGATATGCATTTTTTTTTTTTTTATCCATTTAGATGCCCTTTTCATCTTAATACTCTTAGCCTTAGAAGTAGTTGTAATAGATGTAGTAGTTGGATTAGTTTAGTAGTATTAGTAGTTGTAGTAGTAGTAGTAGCAGTAGTACTAGTAGCGTAGCCGAAGCAGTAAGAGTAGCAGTGGTAGTAGTATTAGTAGCAGCTTGCACATATTACCTTTTGGTCAATTGATCTTCTCTTTTAAACATTCTCTGAAAGCTCTAACTTAATATTCAAATCTATTGTTGAGATTCACCTTTTTGACAATCTGCCTGCACATAGTGTGTTTACATCTAGTCCAAGTTTTCCCTCAATATTATCCCAAATTTTCCCCTTCATACGCTTAGCCTTACTAGTGCTAGTTTCATAGTAGTAGTGGTAGTAGTAGAAGCAGTAGTAGTAGTAGTAGTGTTGTATTAGTAGATGTATTAACAGTAGTAGCAGCAATATTAATAGCAGTAATAGCATGTACATGCTACCTTTTGGTCAGTGGAACATCGCCCTCATGATGCCCCAGAAATTTCATCTTGATGCGGTAAGACGTTCAAAAAGTATTGCTTATACGCCCTTAGGGCCCGACCGATAATATAGGGCCATATGAGGGTCTGTGTTATTATCGGTTATCGGAAAAAAAATATTGGTTATGGGCTGATATGTTTTTTTATACGCAACTTGTCTAGAACATGGTACCGCATTTCCTTAGGTAATTTTTGCTTGTACCAGTCCTTGGAGGCAGAGCCACCAGCTAAGTCTGACCAATGGTGCAGCAATTTTTTAAATGTACGGTGACTTCAAGAACGTACATCCTCTACCAAAACAACTAAAAAGAATACAATAAACCATACGTTTCCGTTTAATGAATGTTACCTTGCGTGGGTGAAAGATCCAAGATTCAATTGGTTAAAACCCTGGTATCCCAAAAGGGCCGCAGCTAAGGGGGAAAGAAGTGTTGTAAGATGGGGATGGGGAGTTCCAAGGTGTTACTGCCACGTATCAACACCTTTGAAAATTTACTTTTTTACCTTGAACATTTAGCTTATGTCTGCATTTGTTGGCATGCTGGACGATTTTGTCGCCTCATTTTTTAAATCCCTCCTCCAAACTTAAAACTCTAGCTGCAGCCTCGTATCCAGTGTGCCTATTATGGATTCGTTAGTAAGGAACCATATAATACGTACGTAAAGTAAAGTTTTCCCATTAATATGTGAATGATTGAGATTCGAAGTCTCACTATTGAAATTTTGGGTTTCGAATTCTTTCAATCAGATTTTCACATATTTGTGTTTATGTAACTAATCCGGCTTCTTTGATTACATTTTTTCCTTATTTGTCACATCTGTATATATCCACCATTTCGTTTCTGTGCTAAAAAGCTGCTGCTGATTAGAAAAGGTAAGAAAATCAAACAATTCTTGTAAATGGCCAAATTTTTGGAATGCACAGGGAATTATTGAGGCTGTTCTTTGGTGTGTAATTGACCAGGGAGAAACATGTGAGCATGAATATGGACAGAGAATAGGGGGTTTAAACTTTAGGTAAAGTTTTTTTTTCTGGAGAGAATTTATCGGCAAATTATATCAGTATCATATCGGTAGGATATCGATATATCGGTATTGGTCCCTAAAAATCCATATCGGTCTTGCCCAACCTTTGACAATCTGTATGCACTTAGTATGTTTTGATTTAGTTAAACTTTCCCATCAATATTTCCTCCGGTTTTCATAACAATATCCACAGCCTTTGTAGTACTCGTTACAGAAACAGTAGTTTTAGCGGTAGTAGTGAATAGCAGTAATGATGGCAGTAGTAATAGTGGTAATTGTAGTAGTAGTAGTAGTAGTAGTAGTGATAGCAGCAGTAATAGAGGTAGTTTTAGTAGTATGAGTAGTAGCAGTAGTAGCGTCCAAATAACGCCTTTTTTGGAAAATTGATCGCCTCCCTTATGTAAGGATCCCCTGTAAGGATCCATGCCTTCCGGGGTATTGGGGAGCAGCCTGTCCCAAGCCAGGAAAGAAGAAGGGTTGGACGACAGGTCAATCACCTGTCTCTGTAAAAAATGATGATTTTAGAATCGACAACGAATTGCCTTGGATCTGACTTGATTCACAGATGACCACGGACCGCCCCGGACACGTTTTCTGACAACAAAGCAATCTTTTCGCCTTGCGCTTTGGAACGTCAGGACGATGAATCCAGATACCCAGCCTGGTCACATTAATAGAGATGCTCGTCTGGATTTGCCAACGCCCCTGGACCAGACAGGTTTTCTGGTAGGTATAATCTGGTTTGGTAGGTACAATCTGGTTAGGTGGGTATAATCTGGTTTGGTTCAAGTTTTTCTGACACAATTTACTGGATTTCTATTTCATGATATACAAGTTTTTTTAGGTTAAATCCGTGTCAGAAAAACCGGTGTGTCTTTTTTAGTTGCCAATATATTTAGAATGGTTTTAAGTTGAAAATTGTGACGTAAAAATAACTCAGTTATTTGCTTGCGTGTATAGGAATTCCCATGTTATTTACTTGCCTGTATTTTGTGTTAAATAAGTAGTTTTTGTATCTTTTAAAAGAGCTTTAAGGGGTTTGAGAGACTCAGTTGCCTGATTCCGTGTGGTTTTTCTTTACTTAGTGCTCATTAAAAACGAAGTTTTTGTTTTAAATAAGTAGTTTTTGTATCTGTTAAAAGAGCTTTAAGGGGTTTGAGAGACTCTGTTGCCTGATTCCGTGTGGTTTTTCTTTACTTAGTGCTCATTAAAAACGAAATTTTTGTTGTAAATAAGTAGTTCTTGTATCTTTTAAAATAGCTTTACGGGGTTTGAGAGACTCTGTTGCCTGATTCCGTGTGGTTTCTCTTTACTTGATACCCATTAAAAACGAAATTTTTGTGTTAAATAAGTAGTTCTTGTATCTTTTAAAAGAGCTTTAAGGGGTTTGAGAGACTCTGTTGCCTGATTCCGTGTGGTTTTTCTTTACTTAGTGCTCATTAAAAACGAAATTTTTGTTGTAAATAAGTAGTTCTTGTATCTTTTAAAATAACTTTACGGGGTTTGAGAGACTCTGTTGCCTGATTCCATGTGGTTTTTCTTTACTTGATACCCATTAAAAACAAAATTTAGGATTTCTGTTAAATAAATAATTCTTATACATTTTAAAATAGCTTTACGGGATTTGAGAGACTCTGTAATGCAGTAGTTTTTCAGTAAAGACACTCGATATCCTAAAAGTGTTTAATTCAAACTTTTTTAAAACTTCGAAATTTTTCAACTTTATACATTTTTTTCTTTTTGTACATAACATAAAATGTCAAAATATGCTTACAGTTCTAACAATTGCGCTCTGTGATTGGTCAGAGACACGAAGGAATGGGATGCTATAATTAGAATGGTTTTAAGTTGAAAATTGTGACGTAAAAATAACTCAGTTATTTGCTTGCGTGTATAGGAATTCCCATGTTATTTGCTTGCCTGTATTTTGTGTTAAATAAGTAGTTTTTGTATCTGTTAAAAGAGCTTTAAGGGGTTTGAGAGACTCTGTTGCCTGATTCCGTGTGGTTTTTCTTTACTTGGTGCCCATTAAAAACGAAATTTTTGTGTTAAATAAGTAGTTCTTGTATCTGTTAAAAGAGCTTTAAGGGGTTTGAGAGACTCTGTTGCCTGATTCCGTGTGGTTTTTCTTTACTT
>JAQQPU010019870.1:0-15701 GCA_029168905.1 Artemia sp. Kazakhstan ARC1039
CCGTACATGAATAATTACAACAAAATTTTCATATTAATTTTACTTTTATTTGGTTAAATGGCTTTCTCGAAAGTTGTTTAATTTTATTTACGAACGTTTTTATTAGTAATAAATATTATGTAACTTACGAATTAACTTACGTAACGAACTTCTATATTCATATATTTTTAATACGTATATTAGGGGGTTCGCCTCCTAGTCAATACCTTGCTCTTTAAGCTAAAGTTCGAATTTTGTTCCAATTCTTTAAAAAATGACCCCTTAGTCACAAAGGCCGTTAATTAGAATAAATAGCTCTTATGAAAGTACTAAAAAATCGTTGGCTTATAGAGCGAAATATTGACTAGCGGGTGAACCCAATCATATACGTAATATTTTCTGTTCGTTTTAAATTTTGATGTTGCCCCTTACTTTCAGTTGAAAAACGTGTTTTTTTATTTAATTTCTGATCTTTTAATAAATAATGCTGGGAAATCCGGTGCCCCCTTCATAGCAATGTCCCACATAAAACCCCTGAAAAAAATAAATAAAATAAACACGCATCCGTGATCTTTCTTCTGGCAAAAAAAGCAAACTTCCACATTTTTCTAGATAGGGGCTTGAAACCTCCACAGTAGGGTTCTCTGATACGCTGAATATGATGGTGTGATTTTCATTAAGGTTCTATAGCTTGTAGGGGGTCTTTCCCCCTTTTTTCAAAAATCAGGCAAATTATTTTCAGGCGCGTAACTTTTGATGGGTAGGACTAAACTTGATGAACCTTATATATTTGAAATAAGCATTAAAAGCTGATTCTTTTGATGTATCTATTGGTATCAAAATCCCGTTTTCTAGATTTTCAGTTACCATTGAGCCGGGTCGCTCCTTACTTACAGTTTGATATAGTAAATAATTGTTTGATATAGTAAATAGGTTTGACTATCGCGGAAGTTTAAACAATAAACCAATAATTGAGAGGTTCAGAAGTAAAAAAAAAAAAGGTTCAGAAGTACAATAAACTATTCAATATGAGAGCAATTGAAAAAAAAACGTTGTCCACACCGATCAGGTGTGGACAATCGCATTCCAAATAAATCCACTCCACCAATCGCATTCCAATAAATCCATTCCAATAAATCGCATTCCACCAATCGCATTCCAAATAAATCCACTCCCAATATCGAAAATTTCACAAAAAAAAACGCATTTTTTTTATTTGTTATTTATTGATTAATACAGGCCTTTCCCATAGTTGGGTTTTAAAAGAGGAGAGAAGAATAGTGATACACAAATGAGACGAATAAGGTGATAAAAGGGGTGTTAAAGAACTTCTTCCCGGGGGGGGGGTAAATTTCTGACTGCCGATCAATTCTCTAAAGTTTCATTTACCTAGTTTAACAGCTTTATTAAAACGATTAACAGAAGTTTATCGAATAGTGCTCAATGGGCAAGTCGTTTACCAAAAACTATGAAAACCTATGTAGCTTTATTAGAGGCTAAGAGTCAAAAATCACATGGGTACTTACGCATTATATGGACCTTTATTAAAAGTCAAGTTTGGTTAATACTAATGAAATAAAATAGGATGGATTTATAATAGTTTATGAACAAATTTGGGCTATATATTTGCACATTAGGGGGTGGGGTGGGGATAAAACATAGCATATATTAAAAATGTAACATAACCTAACCTAAGTACCTCCCCCCCCCTAAACCCCAAAAAACAACAGTTTAAATATCGTAAACACAAGGAAAACCACGCTTTGAATTGCATTACTCAATAGCGGTCTCTTGAATTAACCCGTCTGGCGGGATTTTCGTGACTGGTTTTCTTTTTAAAGGCCCATGTAATGCGTAAGTACCATCACATGTCATCATACAAAAATATTCCACCTTTCATGTTCCCTTATATTATAATTTCCCAAGCAACGAAAACTCAACGTATTCTTTTTCACACTAGTAAAGAATAGCACCAATAGAGGTGAAGTTAAAGCCCCCCCCCCCGTCACCAATGATCTTCAAGAAATGGCGGAAAACTTAAAAAAAAAACATTTTGAAAAAATTGGAACAGTTAAAGCCATGCACATCTTATCCTAAGGTTCTTCACGAATCGACCACCACACAAAAGATTTTCTACTACCCTAGTTAAGCCTTCTATTACAAGGTAATACATTTTAACTTCAAATTTATAGGCCCATTTATTTTTTTCAATAAGTGTCATTTATAAATAAGCTTTTCGATACTTCCTGCAGCGAAAAACTATCAACGCCAAAGAATTTATTTGTTAGAGTATCCTGATATCAAGTCATTGATTATTTGTGTCAGTTTCGTAACAACACGATTTTTTTCATCGCTTAGACAATACATCAATACGTTTAATTGTGAGATGCCTTTAACACGCAACAAAATTAGTTTGGGTCCGTGAATTAGACAAAGATTATAGCCCTTTCTGTGGCTACTGTGCTTCTAGAATTATAATAGCCTCATAATTCAATTTTCAGCTTTCGTTTTCTTTATTTAAAAAAAAGAGAAAATGAAGTATTGGTTGAGATCAAGAAGTGTTCGGCAAAACTAACCTCTAGGTGGATTCGATTGCCCTACACATGTCGACCTTAGGCCATTTTACCCTATTAAGCCATTCGTTAATTTAATCCTAAAACCGCTTATTATTATCATCACAAATATATCGGAAATATATCCGTTGATTTTTTAATTAAAATCAAGTTGCCATCAAGCCATGGCTAATTGGAGAAAAGCCAAGACAGATAGTCTGATTGAGAGCCAAAGCTGGCATAAGATTTCTTTCCATGCGTCAGGCTGGATTGAACTAGATAATCTTCGGCCAAGAGCCACGTCCCCACTGCGTCTCCACAATGTCGCTGTATGGTATAGTCTAATCAGATTAATTCTAATCAGGAAGGACAGATTAATTCTATTGAGATAAACTACACCGCCACAGATTCCTTGCTGACTCGTCCTGTAGAGTAAATATTAGTTCCTACGTAGTTGCTTTCAATTTAGTCTCACTTTTCCTATTTTACCGTTTTACATTTAACACATACAATGGACTGGCCTCATGAACTATTCTGCGTAAGGGCCTAAGGCATTTTGGCTCAGAAACACGGCTCCGTAAAACCAGCATAGGGGCTTTTTTTCATCACAGCCGATCAGTTTTGTGGTCACTAAACACATTCGCTACAAACTATTCTCCATACCAACCGCATAAGCAAGGTCCCTTTTAAACTCTCAAAAATCCACAATATGCGCTGGCTACTGCAGGTCATCATATATACCCCGGTGATCCGTGCGGTTTATTATATAACATCCATTTCAACCAATTAGAACGATAACCTATAAAATCCACCAATAAGAAATTTAGCATCGGAATATCTACCATATCCTCTGTTACGGAGGTTTAAACAAGAATGTAAAAATGATAGCGAGTGTAAGAGAGTCCTTATAGAAGAACCGGATTAATAATGAGTCTTGGAATTGATATTGAATACAGAATATCATGGAATATGGAAGGAAGAGTTTGGAACAAATTTCCCTGTCTTTGGAACGAACTAATCACGCAATAAGTAAATTAAGTCTCTTTAAAGAAATAATTCTCCAGAAGAATTAGTTCTGGAACATTAAATAGAGAAGCATCAACTTGAAAAATTTAAGTATGTATCGTGTGAAATGAGGAAAGGACAAGAAGAATCGAGTTTTGTTTTAATCTTTGAGACATTTTAATATTACGGCCATCCAAAACCAAAACAATTTAATCTTCTCAAATAGCAATTCAATTTCGTGTGAGGATTTTTGGAAATGTATCAAAACATATCCCATACTACATAGGACTTGGTCCAGACCTGATGTGACATTAATAAATGGTTGAATTCTTTCTTGACATAGGACGGTGATTTTTCACAGCAAAATACGAACTTTTTATAGAATCTTCTTGTCACCAAGCTGAAGGACGAAATGAGTAATTTTACAGCCTCAAAATATTTTTTTCGGGGGAGGGGCTTCTGTCACTGTTTTCAAGTTTGTTTATTATCTTTTTTTCCTATGGTTTGATTACCTTAGATTTCCTGGTTGTAGGATTGCAATATTCCCAGCAGAGCTACCATGCTGAGCTAGAGGGTCATGGTTAGCCCCGGTCCACCGCCGGGCATTGATAAACACCACCGTCAACGCTCATGGCATACTACAGAATTCGTGGATAATAATCTCTAGCACAATGGCAGTGACCAGATCGACAAGGCACCTTGAAAAAGGAACACTCAGCCCAAATAAGTAACACTTCATGTCGAAAAAAACAACCATGAAGTAAATAATCCCGAAACTTGCAGCGGCAGAACAGTGATAAACTCATTGAACCAATCGGCTTCATCAGTCCTATCACCCTTGTTTTTCATGAAAAAGTCATGAAGATGTCTCAAATGAACAAACCCTGTGTAGTTTCTCCAGTGTAAATCAATTTTCATGCTATACAAATTTCACAGATATATCAAAGCCAAGACAAGGGACATTTTACAAACAGCACAAAGTTTAAGGTATTCTTCTTATATTACGAATTCAAAAGCAATAAAGCTGAAAGGAGCTCTGTAAGGCTATCAAACCAACGATTAAAACCCGACTAACTGTGCAAATAATTCAAGCCAGCAAGGTTACAACCGCAATTTTATGTTGGGTAAATAAAACAAAATAATTATTTTCCAGGTGCAACTTAAGAGCGAAAAAAGGGATACCCACGATCATCTTTTGTCTATCCAGCCCTCTTCCGTCTCCGGGCACGTAGCCTACGAGTAAATTTTTATTTCGCATAAAATATTATTCAAAAAAGGGAGTAGTAAACTCCTGAGCATTTACGTTGCATGTATACTCCATACATTTCTCAAATGAAAGGGTGGTAAGTAAATATTTAGGGTAGAGGGTAATAGGGTAGTTAGGGTAGTAAAGGGTAGAGTAAATATTTGTCTCGTTCTGATGAACCTTTTTCAAGAAGTCTGAAAATATGGACCTGGAAATTCCCTTTCTGTGGCTTAAAACTTCTCTTTCTGTAGCTTCCGGCATCGAAGCTTCTCTCCATAAAAAGATCCACTGACCCTTTTCCATAATTTATATTTTCAATAGCAGTACCCCACATTGTCATGAAAAAGAGGGGGAGGGGTCCAATAAGAAAATTAACATTTCTGTCCACTGAAGCTTTGATATTCACGAGAAAGAAGAGAAAGAAAACGTTTTCATTCCTTTTTTCTAAGAGCTTCACTTTTAAAGAAACCTTAACATCTAATTTTAAGGCGAATATGATGTTTTATCTTACCGAAAAACAGAAGATAAGATAAGGCAGAAAAACATGTTCAAATGAGAAAACCCTCTTCTGTTAATATTCTCTACGGAAAAAAAAATTAATAAGTTTATATATTTGAACGCCACAACATGCCTTGGTTTACTAATCTCCTTTTAGCTTGAAATAATCTATCTATAATATTTAAGAAAAGATCCAAATTAGAGTCAACAATTCAACAAAACAAAATTGACTCCAGTAAATTTTAAATTCGCAATAAACAGAAATTTATTAAGGAAATTTATCCTTTTGCAGGCAATGGAGCGTTGGCAGAGATCAACGCCTTGTATTCGCTGAAGGGTCTTTGTTTCTTGTCGGAGAATATATCTTATGTTATCTTATCGACATTGATTCCTGTAAGTTAACAATTGTGATTTGTTTAATGTTATAATGATAGAAGAGGAACTTTTAAGCTATATCTCGTATTCAGAAAAGGACAAATGACGCTCTGGCTTGGTAAATTTCAGGTCTATCAGACACGAAATAAACTTTAGGCCCATTCAGGCATAACGAACGAATATAGCAGAAATAGTTTCAATTTTGTTTTTGTAAATTATATTTGCTTTCTTGAAATAAAGTCTTATCTCAGTCTTGATTAAGGTGAGGAAAAATATACTTAAGAATATGCCATGGTTAACTAGGCCTCTTCAAGTATGAATGGATTTATACAATATGGAGGACATACTTCAAATTCGAGCAAACAATTCAACAAAACATTATTTAGCACGAGAAAAGGATTTTTGTCTGCAATTTCCTGAATGGTAGTTTCCCGTATTTTGAACGACTGGGGGAGGTACCTCAATCCAATTTTAGGAGAATAGCCCACGAGGCAGTAAGGATATTAGAATACCCAAGAAACAGCTGACAAGGGACTCCTTTTTAGGATAAAGTGAAGAGAGCTAAAACTTCAGGAGGGATATTTATGAGACATGAGGTTTCCTTTTGGAGAAATTGCCTTCCCAAAGAATAATTGAAAAACAGATTGGAAGAAAACCACTCTAACGGTTTAGCAGCAGATGGGAGATAAAGAGACGAGGAAAAGATGAAAGGACTGAGGATGGCCTACACTTATTTTTAGTTTGACGTTTAAGAAACAATTGCTCTTTTTGGGAAGGGAGGGGAGGCACTTAAGGTGTCTCTATCTTGTCATAATGAGATAAATCTTTACTTGTTAAATACACGACAAGTGGAGGATTTATTAGAAAAAACAGAAAATGGCGACAGAGCGGTTGCTTAGATTCAACTTCGAAGGGGAAATTCATTTCGTAGAAATATTCAACTAAAAAAAAAGAGAGAAAACTCAGTCATGTCTATGGTCAAAAGTAAATTTTTTAGCTGGATATAATTTTCTGGTATAGGAAGGAGGGGGGTAGAAACCTGAATTCTTTCGGTACCCCACTACTCGAGTGGTTTATTTTTGTCTCTGAATGAATAATTAATAAAAATAAAAAAACACAAGAATATTTATGCAAGAATCAAGGTGGGTTTGGAAACAGAAATAGAACAAATCTAATTTTGAAAAATGCTCTGAAGAAACGATAAAAAATGATCAAATAACACTAAAAAGAGAAAATACGAAATGAAAGACTGATATTCACGCTGAAACAATGCACAGGGCTTGAAAAAAAATGAATAATTTATGTTTAAAATTCATATTGTAAACATTCGGGGGTTTTCTTTCCTACTAGGCCCTTGCACCAAAACACACACTATTCGATTTATCTGTCATTTTGTCACTCTAAGCTGAATTTTCTACTTTTATCTCTGATCTTTAATTCTCCAGGGCAATTTTCAATCCGTTTCTGAAATAGCTGAATAAGTCACTCTTCTAATTTTGTAAATAGCTCTTCTAAGCATCACCCGTTCCAACCCATTCCAGTCTTAAGTGAAAGAACCCTTTCTTCTCCAAATTCGCCCATATTAAAACTTCGAAAACCATTTCCGTTTAGATATGAAAAGGGTAAAGTTCTTTTAGAAAGTGCTAAGCAGGCTATGTAAAGTTAATAACCGATTTATGGAAAGCTCTTTGAGGTATTCATGACTAAGGCTATAGAGCGTGACAGGGAATTTAATAAAAAACGGATATTAGGTGCTAAGGGTGCATCAATCTCATTGAACTTTCCGTGATTCCAGAGGCAATAAGTTTGAAAAATATTGACACAGCGAGATTGGTTCCTTAAGGACTTTGCACTGAACAGCTGGGCTTTTTAATGGGACATATTTTGACAATTTATAAGAAGTACTCCTTTCCCATGCTTTAATAGCTTCAACAATATTCCCAGCAGGGATATTACTAGGGGTTCTGCAAGGGGAGCAACGAGTCTGCAATAGTTTTCCACTAGATAACCTTTGAAGAGCACTGTTGAACAAGACATACGGTAGTTTCAGGCAATACCATTCGACTTAACTCTAATTTCTTTTTTCAAAGATGTTTCTCTGATATCTACAGAACACTGAAAGCCGAAAACTAACACCACCTCAACAACCGGTTCACAATGGAGGGTAGGCGGGGGCAAGGGATAGAATCCTAACTTCCTAAAAAAAATTCTTGAAATTTTACGATTTATTTGGGTGCACTTGGCCCATGAATCATCCTAAAGAAAATTGAGTATAAAATTGAGCGGACAACTGGTTATTAAGGGAAAATACCCATCAAACAATACAGAGTGGCTCGAACCTCCCTAAATGAAAAATATGAACTGATTTAATCTATTTTAGAATTAGAGTAGACTTCAAACAAACGTTATGCGTGCAACTTTAAAATAGCGTATTCAAATGTCGATTTCTATTGTCTAGAGTCAAATTCATTCTGACACTAAAAAAAAAAAAAAAACTAGGAAAAAAGAATCACAGAAATTTTTATTTTAAGTAAATGAAAGATTTCAAATGACAAGGGACTTAATGGGCGAGAGAAGCCATAGAAATAAAATAAAAAATTTTTTTTGTTAATCTTTCGAAAAATAGGGACACAGGTAATTTAAATATTAGCTCAATTTATGATAATCTTCTAAAAAGTAAATCAACAGTCAATAAGGGAGTTAAGATCTTAAATAATCATCAGGGGGATATTTTACCTGCTAGACCAACACGATTTGCTTCAGTAATATCAAACAAGAGGATTATTTCGCAACAGAATAATTAACGTAATTTCCAGTTTTTTTTTTTTTTTTTTTTTTTTTTTTTTTTTTTTTTTTTTTTTTTCAGTTACTCCTGGCGTTCTCATTAAAGTAACTCTAATAGCATCTTTTCCCTGCGTTGATTGGTTTGCACCAATTTTATATATATATTTTTTTGTGGTGGTTTTACTTATTTTTAATTTGGTTTTTATCTTGTTCTTCTTGTGTTTCTCTCGTGCTGAAGACGCCTTGTTTTGATACAGGCGAAATATCCGCGTTGTTTAACATTTTTCGTCTTTTCTTTCCACTGGTCGCAGTCTCGTTTTGTTGTTTGTTTTTTGTTTGTTTGTTTTTTTTTATTGAGATTTTTCTCTCTGTTGGTTATTTAAAAAAAATAGCTTATATATTATTTGCAAAAATCAAATGAGTTAATTTTTCCTAATGTCATTTTACATTACCATTACTTAAGGTGGGGTGGGGAGAAAAGTTACTACTTTGATCAAAAAGCCAAGAAGTGAAGGATTATATAAAAAGAACAAGGAATTAAGTAAAAATAGTAAAAAAAACCTCCAGATATTGAGGCGCATCGAACCTACAATCTTGCGAAAAGGGAACCACAGCCCATAGTAACCAGGACGGGGCTTGAATAGGCGTGGGGCCCGATTGGGTTTTTGTGCGGGACCCTCTCTATATATTATGTACTTAAATAAAGTATTCCTGCATAGTAATCTACGTACCTAAAGTAGTTAATGAACGAAGCACAAAATCTGTCTAATATTTAAATTCAATAAACTTGACACCCTGATAGTAACTCAGAGTTTGAAGACAAATTTTGAAAAGAAAAAGTGTCTAAAGAAAAAATACCATTTGAAGCTGATTCAGGAACGGTAGTTACTATTTCGGTTCATCTGAACTGTAAAAATTTATAGTGAAAACAATTCTATGTGTATTTCGATAAAGAGCCTGAACCATTTAAAAAATGGCGCCGGAATCAAAGTGAAAAGTGCGAATTATAATCGCAATGGTCAAAAACCCTTTATATGAGATTTACACACACACGCCCGCCCCCCCCCCACACACACACATCACAAGAAAAATCACTTTTATTGCTTGAGAAGCACTGATGTATTCGTTATGTTCTTCTTTTTCTTGCCACAGGTGATCTTATCGAACCAGTGGTCGCAGCGTTGGGAGACGGCTAATTTGAAAAGAAAACCGCAATATCTAGCACTCCAAACTGTAATATCTAACACCAGTTTTAATTACTCTAACAAAAGATATCATACCACAACAAAGGGACGTTTTCAGCCAATTGTGCCAAAAACGTCAATTTCAAACCGAAGAAGGTCAAGAGTAGAAAGGGGGGTGCTACTCCCGTACGAACCACGTGGTTTATGGTTTTTGTCAGTGAGAATGAAAAAACAGGAATTTTCTCACTTGGAAAAACAGGAATTTTCTCACATTTATGTCTGTTTTCATGGATGGTTATGGATGATTTATGGTTTTTGTCAGTGAGAGTGAAAAAACAGGAACTTTCTCACATTTATGGATGTCAACAGCAATTCATGTCTGTTTTATGGTTTTTGTCAGTGAGAATGAAAAAACAGGAATTTTGTCACATTTATGGATGTCAACAGCAATTTATGTTCCTGTTTTATGTCTGTTCGTTGTCAGTGAGAATGTACATGCTCGACGCGAATGTTATGCCGTCCAGGAATTTGGAACACCTGTGCTGTCGACCTCAATTCACCTATCGTGAATCAATAATTCCCCTTAGAAACAACAAATTAATCCCCCTTTCTTGACAGATCAATCAACCAATGACATCATCTGTCAGACTTTAAAAATTTTCGCCTAGAAACGATTCTCCAGGAATAGATCCAAGTCATTAATGTCTTTGCCTCGGAAACAACTCTTTTGGTCGATCTCCAAAGGATATTAATAACCAAACGCCATGGAAACAATTCTCCATGAAACATCTTAGCGATGAATTGTTTTAGCGCGGGAATCAGGTTTCTTATTAATTTGAAATGCATTAGCGCAGAGATGCCAAAAACAAAAGGAACACGCTGAATTACGTTTAGGGATTATTTGGGCGAAACTGTTTTAGACAGGTTATGGAATTATTTCGGCGAAAGATTTTTGAAGTGATTTTGGAAGAAGATTTGAGGGTGAAACTCTGTGGTCGTTATAATACATAAGTTTCATTTGAACAGTGTTGTGAGGTCCTCTACCACAACCCCAAAGGGTTCCGATCCCCCTACCCCAACCCCGAAGGAAGCCCCCGGTCCTCAAAGGTCCCCCTGGCTCCCAAAGGGCCCGAGAAGCGCCACGGGCCAGGAAAGCGCCGCATGGGGATGCGCCGCAGGGGATGCGCCGCGGGCCCGAGAAACGCCGCGGGCCAGGAAAGCGCCGCATGGGGTGCGCCACAGGGGGATGCGCCGCGGGTCGGGGGATGCGCCGCAGGGATGCGCCGCAAAAAGGTAAACTAAAAAGTAAAAATTTCGAAATGTTATCCCCCAAACGCCCACCTCAGACCCCCAAAGGCCCTCCCCTGGTCCTCAAAGGTCCCC
This sequence comes from Artemia sp. Kazakhstan ARC1039, assembly GCA_029168905.1. Classification (NCBI taxonomy): domain Eukaryota; kingdom Metazoa; phylum Arthropoda; class Branchiopoda; order Anostraca; family Artemiidae; genus Artemia; species Artemia sp. Kazakhstan ARC1039. Next base: position 11,007 of record JAQQPU010019870.1, read on the forward strand.
CGGGCTCCCAAAGGGCCAACCGGCCCCCCAAACACCCTCCCCGGGCCCCCCAAAGATTCCCCTCTCTATTTTTTTTTAATACTTTTTTATGGCTTTATTATATCTTTTCTGAACAAGTTCCATTCATAATGTCATTCCTAAACCCATTTTCCAACCTCAAAGAGTCCCCTCCCCAATTCGTAAATACTTTCTTGAATTTTTTAACATGGTATTTTTTTAACTTTTTTACGTATCTTAAAATGACATGAAATATGCTTACGGCTCTACCAATCGTACTCTGTGCTTGTTCATGGACACGACGTGGCTTTCCCACTGGTACTCTATGGCAGGTTATCGACACTACCTAGTTTATTGCATGCATTAAATCAGTATTTTTTACGCAGTGGAAGGATAAACACACAATTCATATCTGTAAACAAGTGAAAATGAATTATTCGACGAAAGTATGTGCACATGAAAAAATTATCGTCGTGTTGAATGCAGACAAGGAGAAATACCTGAACTATGAAACGAGTGCAAGCGGTAACACTATTGGAAATGTATGCATGCGTTGTCATGACAGTGAGAAGTTAGATTTCTTTTGAGTACCCAAGAATTTCAATCGTGTAAACGGTGGATATGCAAGAGTAACATTACCAGAGAAATTAGTGCTCAAAGAGAATGCAAACTTAAAAATAATTGTCGATGATCGGGGACAACTCCTTGCTAGGGTTTCTGGTAACACATTACCTGTTGATAAATCCTATCATCATCTTTCCGGTATTAGCATTTTAAAGAGAACAAGAAGGAGAAGACAAGAATACTCCTGCAATAATGTCATTAATCATATCTTGTCAATGTGCCAAAACTGCCATCTATGTAAAAATAATGTGACAGTAGACAGTGAAATCACAGGCAGAATAAAAAGGACATTAGCAGACAATATCATCAATGAATATAAAGATGAATTGACGGAAAGTGAAGCGCAAGTGTACTAATAATGTGTAATAATGTATTTAACGTATTTTTATATTAATATTCTACATGTCATTATTTCATTAAAAATATTTTATGCAATATTTTGTTAAGTATTCATTATTTTAGGGTATGCTAGAACGTCAAACGTTCAGAATATCTATTAAAAAGGTCAGAGATGAAAGAAAAAGAATTTTTAGAGATAAAGATACTACTAGCAGGCTCAATTTTTCATAGAAGATAGAAAAGTTCAAGTTCTCTTCTGAATTTTATCAATGAAAATGAAATAAGTTACTGATCAATTCTAATTTCACCAGAGAAAATAATAGGCTTCCACATCAGTTTTAAGTTCACCAAGACTTAAAAAATTTAAAGTTCACTTCTAAATTTTTCTGTAGAAGATAGGAAAAGTTATGCTATGATTATGATTATTTTCCATGGAGATAAAAAGTTTCACTTTAATTCTAAATTATCTTCAATTCAGTTCCGACCTTTCTCAAAGAGTCAAATTTAAAGTTCTGTTCCAAATATTTTCCCGGAAGACGAAAAGTTCAACTTCGATTCTGAATTTTCTCAATGAAAATGAAATAAGTTATTGATCATTTCTATTTTCTCAAAATAAATATAAAAATTTTCCACTTCAGTTCAGATTTTTCTCAAACAGATGAAAAAATTTAAAATACTGTTCCAAATTTTTCATAGAAGTTAAAAAAGTTCAAGTTCTCTTCAGAATTTTATCAATGAAAATGAAATAAGTTACTGATCAATTCTAATTTCACCAGAGAAAATAAAAAGCTTCCACGTCAGTTTTAAGTTCACCAAGACATAAAAAATTTTAAGTTCACTTCTAAATTTTTCCGTAGAAGATAGGAAAAGTTATCCTAAGATTGTGATTATTCTCCATGAAGATAAAAAGTTTCACTTTAATTCTAAATTATCTTCAATTCAGTTCCGACCTTTCTCAAAGAGTCAAATTTAAAGTTCTGTTCTAAATATTTTCCCGGGAGAAGAAAAGTTCAACTTCGATTCTGAATTTTCTCAATGAAAATGAAATAAGTTATTGATCATTTCTATTTTCCCAAAATAAATATAAAAATTTTCCACTTCAGTTCAGATTTTTCTCAAACAGATGAAAAAATTTAAAATACTGTTCCAAATTTTTCATAGAAGTTAAAAAAGTTCAAGTTCTCTTCAGAATTTTATCAATGAAAATGAAATAAGTTACTGATCAATTCTAATTTCACCAGAGAAAATAAAAAGCTTCCACGTCAGTTTTAAGTTCACCAAGACATAAAAAATTTTAAGTTCACTTCTAAATTTTTCCGTAGAAGATAGGAAAAGTTATCCTAAGATTGTAATTATTTTCCATGAAGATGAAAAGTTTCACTTTAATTCTAATTTTCTTAAATCCTGAAATGACATGAAATATGCTTACGGCTCTACCAATCGTACTCTGTGCTTGTTCATGGACACGACGCGGCTTTCCCACTGGTACTCTATGGCAGGTTATCGACACTACCTAGTTTATTGCATGCATTAAATCAATATTTTTTACGCAGTGGAAGGATAAACACACATTTCATATCTGTAAAAAAGTGAGGATGAATTATTCGACGAACGTATGTGCACATGATAAAATCATTGTCGTATTGAATGCTGACAAGGAGAAATACCTGAACTATGAAACGAGTGCAAGCGGTAACACTATTGGAAATGTATGCATGCGTTGTCATGACAGCGAGAAGTTAGATTTCTTTGGACTATCGAAATCATTCAAAATTGCTCAAGGTGGATATGCGAGAGTGAGAGCACCAGAGATGTTAGTGCTAAAGGAGAATGCCAACTTAAAAATAATTGTCGATGATCGGGGACAACTCCTTGCTTACAGTTCTGGTAGCACGATACCTATTGATAGATCCTATTCCCATCATTCTGGTATTACTATTCAAATGAAAGCAAAGAAGAAAAGAAAGGCCTACTGCTGCACTAGTGTAATAAATCATATCGTGTCTACCTGCTAGAACTGCCATCTATGTAAAAATAATGTGAGAATAGACAGTGAAATCACAGGCAGAATAAAAAGGACATTAGCAGACAATATCACCAATGAATATAAAGATGAATTGACGGAAAGTGAAGCGCAAGTGTACTAATAATGTGTAATAATGTATTTAACATATTTTTATATTAATATTCTACATCTCATTATTTCATTAAAAATATTTTATGCATTATTTTGTTAAATGTTCATTATTTTAGGGTATGCTAGAACGTCAAACGTTCAGAATATCTATTAAAAGGGTCAGAGATGAAAGAAAAAGAATTTTTAGAGATAAAGATACTACTAGCAGGCTCAATGTTTCATAGAAGATAGAAAAGTTCAAGATCTCTTCTGAATTTTACCAAAGAACACAATTCACTTCTAATTTCACCAGTGAAAATAAAAAGCTTCCACTTCAGTTTTAAGTTCACCAAGACTTAAAAAATTTAAAGTTCACTTCTAAATTTTTCTGTAGAAGATAGGAAAAGTTATGCTATGAAATGCAAGAGTTGGAATATTTCAGTAGTGTTTTGTTGTGCTTTACCATATCACAGTTGCATTGTCTTAATTTTTCAATTTCATTTTGAGTTTCTGTCGTGAAATGCAAGAGTTGGAATATTTCAGTAGTGACTTGCTGTGCTTTACCTTCTCACAGTTACATTCTCTTGATTTTTCGAAGTTCATTTTGAATTTCTGTCATGAAATGCAAGAGTTGGAAAATTGGGGTCTTAGTCCACCAGCTCAGTATTGGGGTCCCAGTCCACCAGCCTGAACGGTGGAAATTCACTAGCTCAGAATTGGGGTCTTAGTCCACCAGCCTGAATGGTGGAAATCCACTAGCTCAATATTGGGGTCTCAGTCCACCAGCCTGAATGGTGGAAATTCACTAGCTCAGAATTAGGGTCTTAGTCCACAAGCCTGAATGGTGGAAATTCACTAGCTCAGAATTGGGATCTTAGTCCACCAGCCTGAATGGTTGAAATTCACATTAGACGAGGTTACGTGCGCACACACACACAGAGAGAGACGACTAACACACAGGGACAACACACACAAAGAGACGACATACACAGAAAGAAACTGAATTACAATGTGAATATGATCAGGAATTGTTTACAAGTCAGGTTGGCCGAGTGGTTAAGGCGCTAGACTCAAGATCTGGTCCCCATACGGGGTCGTGGGTTCGAACCCCACACCTGACAATTTTTTTCTTATGTACTTTTTTTTCTTTCATCCTGTCTTGTGATTTCACTAAATAACTTCTGTAAAAGGATTTATGCAGAACCTAAATTGTTAGGGTCTTTAATAGATTAAATAAAAAAAACTAGAAAAGTGCAAAATGTTCAAATTCTCTTGTGAATTTTCTTAAAGAAGAGAAAAAAGTTAGCTCAATTCTGAACTTTACCAATGAAACTGAATTACAATATGAATATGATCAAGAATTGTTTACAAGTCAGGTTGGCCGAGTGGTTAAGGCGCTAGACTTAGGATCTGGTCCCCATATGGGGTCGTGGGTTCAAGTCCCACACCTGACAATTTTTTTTCTTATTCTAAATCTTGGGAAACAGCCTCTATTTCTGACCGTTTAAGTTTTGATGTTAGTGTTGTCAGTCAAAAGCTATGACCTTGAGAAAAGAGCTTGAGAAAATTGCCTGATTATCGAAAAATGGGGAAACATCCTCCAAAAGTCGACAGGAATG
>JAQQPU010019871.1:0-16006 GCA_029168905.1 Artemia sp. Kazakhstan ARC1039
TCCCAGCATTTAACCCAGTCTGACCTTTGTCCGCAAGGTCATCTTTCGTATCAGAACTATTATTTTCTAAAAATAATTTTCAACCAGTACTAATTTTAATAATAGTTCTGATAAGAAAGATGACCTTGCGGACAAAGGTCAGACTGGGTTAAATGCTGGGAAAGGTAAACGAACGACAGCTAAGCTTGCAAGCAAACGAATCTATTCAATTTATAATTGAAACCTTGGGTGATGAACTTGTGTGATCTATTTAGGGGTTGTGGGCCGGGGGTTAGCTGACCTTTATTGTTTTAGTTCAAGTATAAATATATTTTCATTTTTTGATAGATTTCCATTTATATACTGTGAGAAGGCGTATTCCAATCAATATAAACATTCAATTTTGTTTATACGCCAGTGAATGGAATTGTTTATTTAATATGTGAGTTTTCTTTTCCTATTTATTTATATTTTTCTTTTGTTTGTTTAGTATGTTTTGTATGTTGATGTAAGAATTTTTTTCCGTTGAGAAAGGCTCCCGGATGTGCGGCCGAAATATTCGGATTATTTTCGTTTAATTAAGTGTTTGTATTCACTGCTTTATAGAAATTAAAACCCGTTTTTCTTGTTTAATTTTTTGTAAATGGAAAAGCAGTGTGGTCTAAGAAATTATTTACCAGTTGGCCCTTAGCAATTAATGTATATCATAGAAGACTAATGTACACTATGTACAGAGCGTGCGTTTAATTTACACTAATGAAAATTTTATTACATAATTTACACATATGAACATTTTATTACATACTTTACATTAATGAACATAATTGAACATTGTGTTGTCTTGCACATTGAAGAATAAATTCTACCAGTTGGCCCTTAGCAATTAATGTATATCATAGAACACTAATGTACAGAGTGTGCATTTAATTTACACTAATGAACATTTTATTACTTAAACATCTTATATGAACATTTTATTACATAATTTACACTAATGAACATAATTGAACATTGTGTTGTCTTGAACATTGAACAATAAATTCTACCGGTTGGCCCTTAGCAATTAATATATATCATAGAGCTCTAATGTACACTTTGTACAGAGTATGCATTTAATTTACACTAATGAAAGTAAAAGGCAACATTAAAATTCAAAATTTATAAAAATTGTCCTACATAGCATGAGGCTGCCGCCCTCTGATCTTTACGCTGAAGTCTAGCGAGTACTTACCTGAGAATATTTTAAATTATATAATAAATACAGGCAGCTGGTAATTGCAAGTATTTTGTTTGCTGATTGCGTTTCGTTTTTTTTTTGCTAAAAGCAAATGTAAATAAATTTGCCATTAGAATGCAACTATGCAATGCTTTACAACCGTTAATGGTTTTACTTATTATCATTAGTACTGACTTCTAGTTATTTTAAGGATGAATGCACCGCCATATGACATTGTGGCCGCAGAAATGGGTAGGCTATGTATAAACTTGGCTATCTCGTAGTTTTCACTCGACAGTCTTTTTGGCATCTAATCATGCCAAATGTTTTTAATTTTGCGCCCCTAAATTATTAATAACCCTTGAGCCTAGAGTATGGTATTCGTATACTTTGCAAATAACAGTTCAAATAGGGATAAATCCTTATATTGATTATTGCAAAGCAATGACAAAATATTCTGGATATTTCGATCACATATTCAGTGAATGAAATATCCAGAATGTTTTGTCATTGCTTTTCACTGTCTAATACAAAGATTTATCCCTATTTGAACTGTTATCATGGAAAGGCACTGTGGTCATCGAAAATACCTACTTGTTATTCGCATAGTTCTCTTTTTATTTCATGAAAAAGAGAAAATCCTTGGGATCATGAAATTGTTTGGATAAAATTTATGTGCAAACCAACTTTTAACAAGTTATAACTTTCCCACCTTTCTAATTTAGTTGGGCGAGGTACTTTTTCATTTGGAATTACGGATTTGCATAATTTGGAATCATTTCCTCAGATATCTTTTGTTAACCCTAAGATGTTCTTGATCTAAACATCCCTAAGATACTGAGATACCCCTAAGATACCCCTCTTCAAAATTTTATTGTTGAATCCTAATTGAAATTTTTCTTTTGGGCCCTTGTCCCGAGATTAACACGGGCTCTTCTACCTTTGGAGATGTATTTTTTTTTTTACACCTTTCTGGTTAAAGTCCTCACCTTAAAATTATATCTTGGCACTTTTTTCAATGCGATTGTTTCAATGCGATTGGCCTGGGGATGAAAAATGGCTTAGTAGAGAGTCCGGTTCCCCACCGATTACATAAGTAGTAGATAGGGCCCTAGAAATTACACTATATAACTCTGGTAGATATGCAAAAGACTCCTCTGTTAGAGGAGTCTTAGATATGCAAAATTTGCTGGATATTATTTGATATGCTGAATTTGGATTATGTACATTTTCTCGTGTTGGTAATTTTTGAAGGATAGTGTTAAAGATATTGAAATTTAAACATTTGGAATCGCCATGAAAATCAGATTTTTTATGAACTTATTGCTGTAAAAGTCCTCTTTAAGGCTTATGTTCTCTGTGCAATTTTCGGTAAATTGTTTTCCCACTCTCATGTGGTTTTAATGAATAATATATCAGCCAATATAATATATCAGCAATTTAATATATAATATAATATATCAGCCAAAGTCAACAATCCTTCAGTCACTTCAATTCTGAGATTCAAATTCTTTCCATCTACCAAATTATATTTGTGAAATTGTGTGCATCGTTTTTCAAAATTGAAAATACGTCAAATACTGCTACTGCTACTACTAACAACTCACTGCAGCACCAAGCCGTCTGAGGCCAACAGAGCTACCCTGGCTCCTCCTTCACCTCAATCTATTGAAAGCCTCCCTCTTTACACTCTTTTAGGAAGTTTCCATTTCCCTTTCGTAAGAATCTTTTCTTACAACTTCCTTCCGACCCATCCGGGGGCGACCTGCTTTTCGTTTGGCCAACAAGGACAATCTTTGGTAATCTTTCATCCGCAGAACTTTTCCTAGCCATTTCAACCTTTCTCTCATTATAGCCCTAGAGAGCGGGATTGAACCATATTTTTCGTACAGCTTACTGTCTGAGATACGGTCAGTCAGTCGGGTACCCAAAACAATCCGTAGGCAATTTCTCTGGAAAAAACTCTAGCAAATCTTCCTTTGTTTTTCGGAGCACCCACGCATCAGAACTTCGACTTTCTCCTAACGTAACACCACCTTCACTTATTCCTAGTCTTAGTGACTTAGTCTTATGAATATTAATTTTCAAACCTATTCTTGGACCCTGACCTCGCAAAACCTCTAGTTGAAAATTCTTGAAAAAGGACAGTTTTCCTATTTTTTAAGCAAGTTTAGGTCCTTCTCGAAGAAAATTCTAAGCATTATCGTGTTCCTGACTTGGTGAATGGATACATTGGAGACTGATAAATCCATTGTAATAAGTATTTGGTGCAAGTTACTGGTGCAGTCTTGTCGTAAAATTGCTTGTTTCAAAGGGAATATATCCCTCAAGAGTTTGGATTTCTATTGGCTTGGGTTGCTCTTAACTTACAGTTCGTCATTGTATGATCCCCAAAGGAAATTATACCCCATGAAAATGCCCATATCTGCAATTGCCTCGTAAATCAAAATGGATGGCCCAAACAAGGCCAAAAAGCCATCAAGTGAAAACTTAGTTTTATGATTGAGCCATCAAGCCATCAAAAAGCCATAAAGTAAAACTGCCATTTTATGCTGTAAAAGATAAATTTATAAGTTACATTAATATTAAACTAAAATACTTTCAACAAAGTACTAGTGAAACTTTAACGTAAAGAGTGGGAGGTTAAACGGGTTGCAGCCTAGTTATTTCATATGACAATTTCTGTCCTTTTTAATTTTTAGTGTTGCTCTTTACTTTCATTTGGAGAAATATATCTTCAAACTTAATTCTAGAAAGACACAGTTCTAAGACCATAAAAGAGAAAAGTAGCACAAATATACTGATTCTGTCGAAATAAGCGTCTTCATACCAGACGAAAATAAAAAAGAACAGAAACAGAAATACAAAAAAGCAACAAAACCAACAAAACGATAAAAAAAAAGAAGAGAAAGTGCAAAACCTTAAGCTTTTAAAAAGAAAAAAAATAATCCAAAAAATACAAATGTTCCATACTTCCACCAAGATCCAAGATCAAGATCAAGTTAAAGATTTAAAGAAACAGAATATAGAACAACCTGAAGAGCTTATTTATAACTATGTTTTGAAGAAATAAACCGTGTTTTCAATGCTTAGAATCCTCCGTGAGTACAAGCATAGAAGGGAGGTAGAGGGATCCCCCCTAAGGAGAGGGTAATAACGTCCCTTACCCCGGGAAGATTTTGTGAAAAACACGTTAAAAAAATACCAAATTCAGATGTTTACTTCTAAAATATGTGTTTCCATGTATTATCCGAAAATTGCATACCAGTTGGAAATCACATATTGACGTCGCTTTACGGTTTTCGCTTTACGTTTTAAGATAAAATTACTATCTTCCTTCAGGACTTAGCTTTAATTCATATTTCAATTTCAGTCGAGGAAGTACCTCGTGAATCAAGAAACAAAATTTGCTTTTCGGTCCTCTACTATGGGGTATGCAAGAAACAGGAGACCTGCTTGTACATTCACGATTTGGTGAGTTTGTATATTTTCTTCGTAATCATAGCCTTACGTGGTCTGTAGATATACGGGCCTTTTAGATATCTGTTGTTTGTTTTGTTGTTCCTGAGGGTCCAAGGTTCATATGACTAAATATCCCAAATTGCTACTAAAGTTAGACTATAGATCTCTTAAAAAAATAACTTTTCCCGAACGGCTTGAAAACAACATGCATAAATACATAGATCAAGGGCATGTAGACAACAGGATATAAACTTTGGTCACTTTGGATAAGACAAATCTCTCAATTTTAATTTCACATTCTTGTTATTGTTCATCTTACTGGCCTCTTTCCGTTTCAGCAAAGTCCTTTTTAGATGTCCTCCTAGGACCAAGAGCTCCTAAAGCTCAAAAGAAAAGGGGAAATATTAGTTTATCCAAAAAGGGCTATTTTTTTCCACCAGCTCAAAGTGACTTCAATAAATATTGACCCAGGAGTAAAATTTGACCACAAGGAGAATTCTATCAAGTTCCATTTCACAGTCTTGTTCGTGTTGGTCCTGTTGCTTTTTGTTCCCATTATGTTGCTCTTCTGGATATGTGCCAAATTACCCACTATGTGATACTTCATTTTTTAAATATTTTTATTGCTCATTATTCTACTTTTTCCCTTTCTTCGTGCTTTCTTTTATTTAGTTTTCTCCCTTTATATACTTTTTTTCCTTATCTTTATTTATCTTGGTATTTGATCATCGAGAGTGATATGGGAAATTGGTTTTACCTCATCCCCTCGGGCTCCGCTGGAAAAAATACTAATTTTCGTGTGTCTTAATCATATGCTTTCTTTTTTCATGTTTTCTTTCGTTAGATTTGGTGCGTTAATTCCTACTAAATTTTCCTTGTTCAAAAACAAAGAGAGAGAGAGAGGCTAGTCTCTCTCTCTCTCTTACTTACGAAACTTAAAACTTAGGAAACTCAAAGGGTTAGTCAAAGTTAAAAAGTTTCATGCAAAGACAGAACAGCTGCCAACAAATAAGAATATATTGGGTATAAGAATATAATGGATATAAGAATATATTGGGTTAAAAGGGGGTAAAAGTAATTTAACGTTGAGATGAACTATTGATTCCCAGAAAGCATTGAAAAAAAAAATGTATTTCACTGCAACAGCCTCTCCTCCCCAGTATAGAGTAAAAAGGGGAGCCAAGTAGCTCCCCCCTTCATCATCATACTGACAACCTAAATTATATTTATATTTAAGTTCTGATGAAAGTCTTAGTTACGTCATTATAGTTCAAATGACTGTAGAAGCGCTCTTATACTTTCAACTGCTTAGCATTACTACTAATACTACTACTAACAACTCACCGCAGTACTAAGCCACCTGAGGCCAATACAGTCGCGCACGCTCCCCCTTCATTCCAATCTATTCAAACCCTCCCTTTTTGCACCCTCCCACGAAGTTCCCAATTCCTAAAAATCTTTCTTTATGACGTCCTCCCACCCCAGCCTAGCATTAAATTAGTGTATTTCCTTCTACAAAGCTAGCTCCTTTAAAGGCCTGTACAGCGGTAAGAAAAAAGGAATCCCCTTCTTTGCTATGTTTTTTAATAATAAACAATTTATGTTTTTCGATAATTGCTTTTGAGTCATTTTACCTCGTTCATTTAATTGCTGATGCTTTTGACCTGTTAAAAATTGGTTTTTGTAGACACATATCTTTATTAGTTTACCTTTTTGCATTTATTAAGTGTTTTTTTTTTGCTTGTTAAAGTTATATGTAAATTTAGTGTTTATTTATAACTTTTTTCTATTATTGACTTTTCTTTCAATTTTTTTTATTAGACTAAAAACTTGAATTTCTGCGCTTGCTAGTGTAAATAAAGGACTAATAAAAGAAATATTATTCATATATTGATATGTTGTACTTGTTGTTACTTTAACCACAGTTGTATGCTTTAGGTAATTACTTAGTATCTATAATTACTTCTACTGCTACTACTTCCCTTAAACCCTTCCTTACGGCCTCCCATCCCATTCGAGGACGATTTACCTTTCCTTTGGCCCTAGATAGGTGGCCGAAAAGATGATCTTTATCAATCGGTCATCCTTCATTCGTACGACGTGTCCTAGTCATCTCAACCTTTATCTCATTTTAGCCCTGGAACTGGGATAGGACCACAGATTCGGTAATGCTTACTGTTTGAAATACGGTCAGTGAGACGGGTACACCTCCCCCCTCCAATAAAAAAACGTAGATAATTTTTCTGTAGAATATCTAGCAGATCCTCCTCCATCTTTTGGAGCGCCTGCGTTGGAGAACCATACTTGTTCTGAAACGTTGCAACCTTTCATAGCTGTAACTTCCTGTGTTCTGATCTTGGTTCGCATATTTATGTTCCTATTCTTCCAAACTTAAACTGTGGAAAAAAAAGGCACGGGCCTTGGGTATTCTGCTTTAAACATCACCATTATGGCATCTAGCTGCATCTTCCAGATCTTTAGCAATTTTATCCATGACCTCCACCACCTCCACAGCTCACCTCATTAATTCATATTATAATGCTCTCTCTACTTTTCTTACAGTCCTCCTATTTTATATGATATTTAACTCAAATACTTCTTGTACAAACCCCTCTTCTCAACCAAATTTCAAGTATTTTCACTAGTATTCCTAGCTGCGTTTCTAACTTTCCTCTCTAAGACACCATCTGCTAATTCCCAAATTATTTTTCTAAAATTATTCCATCTGTCTTCCTTATTGTTAAATTTTAGGCTCTCTAGTCTAATATGTATCTTTTTCTTGAAATTTGATTTAAAATTCTCATCCCGGAGTTTACCAACATCATAACTTCCCGGAAGGTATTCTTCCTAAATTTCAGCTTTAGATTGACCCTAGACACTACTAGATGGTGATATTTGCTTTTAACATCATAACAGCCCTCCTATATACTCTAATATCTTGTATCCATCCTGGCAGTCTTGGGTTTTCAATAACACAATTGATAATGTTGACCGTCCTGCCATTATTGAGTACCAAGGTAACTTATAGGCAATTTTATGGTCAAATATTGTATAATAATTTATTTTTGATAATTATCCATTAAAATTATAATGAAGTGTAGTAACAAAAGTAAATAAAAGCAAAATACATACAGAACTATATTAAATATAAAAAAAACAGCTATGCAAAGCAAAATAACCACACGAGAGGAGGAAAAGGACCTAAAAAGGACCTAAAGGACCTAAGAGGCAAGCATCTTCCTTTAGCTTGGCATCCAACTTATTATTTGATTTCAGTATATCAGTGGCACTAAACAATCGATAACTTTTGGTTGCTATAGCAACGAGGCAGATATAAAAGGAATTTGCAGTAACGGAAATACAATACCCAAATGTCCTGCATATCACTAGTATTGAAACATGGGCGTAAACCTGACAGAAAAGAATGGAATGGTCACAATCAGTTGATAAAATCTAGCCAAGGCCTTACGAGAATGTCTGCCACGATTTGGGATAATTTTAGCATAACCTGCTTCAATTTTATTCTTAATGGATAAAAGTGCATTTGAACGGATAGCAGATACAGAGGAGCCAGCGCAAGCCAGTGCAATACAGGAACTAGCTTAACTGAAAAAGAACAAATTAGATCACTACTTCGGTGTTTGGCATTAGAAACGAAATATTCACACTTTTCGGCATTAAGCATATGGTCAATTTTTTCAAACAGCTTATCAATAAACTGGGTCGACACTACTGGGCTAGTCTGAACGGATGAAAAGTAACAGATCATCTGCATATCCAGTTTAGGACAAATTAGTTAGGCCCGTAAAACACGACGGAAAAAATATTAATTAACAAAGAATATAAACAAGCATTAAAAAGATAGTGACACCCCCACCCCCCTGTCGAAGTCCAGAACGAATGGGGATATATCGAAAAAAATTATTTCCTGACAGGAATCGAAATTATTAATTATAATACCAAAAAGAAGATCAAATGTAACAGATGAATTCTCTCCTAGCTGGGAATGAAAATACCACAATTAGCTATGACAAACCGAGTCAAAAGCTTTTGAAACATCTGAACGCGCATAAATGCACTTGAGATCCATCTTTTTATGCATGAAGTAATAAAGAAGTAAGAACTCGGTGTGCATGTTGGGGTCCTATATATAGTTTAAATCCAAATTGCTGTGCCACATAATCAACTTTTGGATGAATTTCAGGAAGCAGAACATATTCAAAACTTTGCTCAATAAACAATTCACCGTGATAGGCCGGTATGATGCACAATTAGTAGAATCTTTCCCCGTTTAAGAATCGAAGTGACACTCCGACGCAAAAATGAATCTGGAACCCAAGACGTACACAATCACTTTTAAAATGATAACTGCAAATGACGAATCAGATCTTTAGAATCAGTATGAAGGTGAAAAAGACTTATGCCATCAATACCCAACGATTTGGCTTGAATTCATAACACGACGAATAAGATGGTCAATGGATACATGAGGCACATGACCTTGTGAAATCTTGAAGGTAATACATAGGAACAAAGGCTAGCAAACTGAGAGTGAACCCTATATTGAAAATCTTGTTATAATAATTAATTCATAAGGTATTAGGGATCCGATCAGCAGTAGAAGATGAATCAAATTTCGTGACATTAATCCGTGACTTGTTTCCAATGACTAGAAATCTTCGGAAATTCAGCACCGTAATACCTTACTTTTCGGAGATAACTAATAAATTCCAGCTTCGTTTTCTGTTTAATTTCAAACAGGTGACCCCTTAGCCACAACTTAGCTCGATTTTTATAGTTTTTAAAACCAGGTCAGATTTCCATATTGAGCTTCTAGTCTTAAGCTTAAAAAGGTTCTTCAGCTTTTTTCAGACACAACACAATCTGCCTATAATATAAATTAAGCTAAACTCTTCTGTTTTCACTTTTGGGATTTTAGGACATAGAGTCTGATCAGTCTGAGTCGTATTTATAGCGATAGTGGCTGAAAGGGACAGATGGCTATAATCACGATCATCCGGATTAACGTGAACGTCGCCAATGCAGACACCGGAAGAAACAACACAGTGGTCAATATCCGACAATGAGCCACTATTATTGTTGTGATTACATAGATATTCCCACAAAATTGTAGCAATCTATAACCCTTACTGTTTTCTTTTCCTATACCTATAGGCATTGAATCAGGAGATCGGTACCTGCGCAACGCAAACCATTGGTCAGCATGCGAAAAGGTGTTTTTAAGTTAAGTTTCTCCAGGAATTCGGCTTTTACCCAAGAAGGAACATATTCTCAATCTTTTAATCTTAATAGAAGGAAACGATCCGACATCGAGTCCAAGTCCGGGAGTCTAAGATCTGGAGTCTGGCACTATCATTTGAGCTCCGATTCGACACTATCATCTGTCTGACACTATTATCTAGCATCTGACATTCCATTCTGGTTGCATGGCGTCAGGGTTTACCTTTGAGTTTGCCTTACCAGAAACGTGGCTTCAAACCGGCGCTGCAGGGTTACCTTGAGGAGTGGCGCCCACTGAGGAAATTGTAGCCTTGTAACCGACACAGCATTGTCACTAGATTCAGATATATGGATAATTCTTGTGGGTTTCGTTTGTTTTAGTGGGCTTGTTAAGTTTTCCTAGCTAAGTTTTCTATTATTGGCTGACTCACCATAGGAGGATAATTTTTTTAGGCATGAAATAATAATGAGTCAGAGGTAAAAGGCTTGAGGTTGTTTGAATAGGATTTTGGCTATTGTTTATAGAAGAACATCGCCAAGTGTCCGGAAGTGCAATGCGTGGTTGGGGGCAAATCACTCGAAACTTCCCGTGTTTTTCCTCCAGGTTTCTCCTGGTACCCATTTAGAGCTGGGTCGACTCTCGACGAGCTTACAGGGACATACCATTGGCCCCGTCCTAAACCAAAGAATCAGCGACACCAGGACTTGAACCTCTGACCTCAGGATTTCAAGTTCGGAGCGCCAACCACGTGGCTAGGACCGCTGGAGGAACGATAGATATTATATTATTTTTGGCCTTTCGGTATAAATATAATTCAACAAAAGGCGATGGAGGAGGAGGGGGGGGGGTATTTTCTTCTTAAATGAGCATTTCTAATGTTGGTGTTTTATAAGTGTAGTTTATATATTGCGGTTGAATATCGGCTAGTTTTTTCCTTCTCTGCCTCTTGTTCAGCTGGCTTTGCTGCTACTAACTTGTTAATTTTATTTTTATTTTTAGGTGAATAACGAAGCACTCCTTGAGAAGCTTGTAATTCAAAATTACTATAAGTTGAGAGTAACAAGTTGTCTGAAGATATGGAAGGTCAGCTTGGAAAAGGGCTTTTTAGGGCAATACAAAACATATTATTCCCTTGTGGCCATGCTGAATAACCGAAAACATATTGATACTAAAGCTTTTTATTGCCTTTTGGATCTTGGTCTTAAACTTGCAAAATCACATGATAAGGAGGGGGAAGAATTGATCTGGGCGATGTATTCGTTTTTGAAGGAACGCCATTATATTTGCAAGTCTCTTGTTACTAAAATAGTACGCATGGCAATAGAAATTAAAATGGTTTACGTATTATCGGATTTTCTATCGTCTGTCTTGAATCCTGAAGATCGCGTCCGTTTAAAGCCAATATTTTGGCAAATACTATTGTCCTTGAAGGATTACTTTGGATGCAGTGAGGTATCAGAGGTGGTATCTTCAATTAGTAAAATCAATGTGCAATTACTTGAATTTTTCGCAACAGACGTTTCTATAGAAAAGCAGTGTGTGTTATTAACTGCCCTTCTTTCCCGGAGCCGGCCCAGTGCCGGCCCCCCGTTACCAATACAACGTTTGATCTTGGAACTGAGAAACAGCTTGCCCGAAAGTTTAGTGTCTCAGTTAACTGAAAAAATAAATAAACCAAGGGCTGCTCCTGAGCTGCTTTTTATTCCTCCAAACTCTAGAAACACTCAAAGTCACGGGAAGTCTACTGCTCCTAATCCTGATGTTTTTGATGATGTAAGGACCACTGATTGGGAAAGGAAAGTCTTAAACAGAGAGGAGCAACCCTTAAATATGCTTCAGCGCCAGGAGCTTGCTAGTAAAGGACGTGTTGATCCCCAATTAGAAAAGGGATATTCTGCACCAACCTGGCTGAAAAAGCAGTATGAGGGCTGCAGTGATAATAATGCTGTAGCTGGCCCCAGATTTGAAGATAGGGGTGGTTTTTTATCCAAAAGGAGAAAATTGGATCAAGTTAATACACAAGTGGCGGTCATTGAAACACCATCTGTCGGCCAACGTTTGTCTTTATATAAAACACCTTTTATAAATTCATCAGCATACGTTCTTGAAGAAAACGGATACATAAAAAATCTAGAAATAATGCGCAACATACCAAAACTGCGTAGTGATTACTCGAAATTCAAGTTAGACGACTCAGAATTGGAAATGATGAACTCTCCTTCAGTTGTACCGAGACCAGTAGCCCCAGTTAGACCTTTTCCTCCTAGAGACCTTTCCCTGGGTAGACCTTACCTTCTTGAAACTCCCAGCGCACCTCCTTTGTATCCTGTAGATCACGTGAATCCTCCAATGAAGAACATTCAATCTTCAACTGGTGGGACTGTTGGCTTATTGCAGGATGCAGCAGGGACTTCTAACCTCAATTCACGTGAAATGGAAGATATTCCGCCTAGTACTTTGGGTCAAGATACAACAGTTCAGGCGAGTTCGAGTCATTTTGTTTTTGGACAACAAATACCAAAGGGATTTGCATTTGTAAGTCTCCTCTCTCTCTCTCTCTCTTCTCTCCCTCCCCCCCTCTCTCTCCCTCTCCCCCCCCTCCTCCCCCCCTCTCTCTCTCTCGCTTTCTATTTCTCTCTCCTCATTCTCATAAGTGCAGCTCCTCCCTTAAAAAAAAAGTTAAATTGTGCCAAAAAGGGAAATATTTTCGTAAAATGAGGAATTATTTGCGTTTTTTTTTTGCATTCCGGTAACTTCAATTCTTTTGTTAATTCAATGTTTTTTTCGATGGTTATCCCTTTTCTTATCTCCAGTTGATCCAATATATATTTTTTTGCTAAAATTCTGTGTGTAAAAGAACCAAAGATACGGACCTAATATCGCTGGGTCTCTTTGGATTCTGGCCAAAAAAAAAATACCCCGGTTTATCTTCGTTCATATCGAACAAGTTCCTAGTTATATTTACGTCTGGTAAATATCTTGAAGAGTTTCTTTACTTCTATTCTTTTTTTATGGTTTCCTTTTTTCTCCCTATGATTTGATGTTTTTTTGCACTAATGGTGAATGTTGACCATTTTTGAGATTTAGATTTTCTTCTTCGTAATTCAGTCACGATACATTTTTTTGGCGGTCTTTCTGGGAGGTATGACCAGGAATGTGAACATATTATAAATGTTTAATGAGAAAAAATAAAAAAATAGTAATACAAAATTTCGCATAGCGCAATTTTTGGATATGACTTGATTACTGAATTCTTAACCATTATCTAAAACAATATCTTATTTATTGCAACAACTTAAACTATTATGACACTTTGGATTGCACAAAAGGCCCTTGTTTTTACAATTGCATTTGTTTCTGGAGCACTTCCTATTGCAATGACAGCATATACAATTTGGCCCACCGCTTCTCGAATTAGCTGCAGTAAATTTTTTTGAAGCCAATTAACTCTCATAAATTTTTTTGAAGCCAATTTCATCCATAGAAAGTAACTTTTCTTTACAAATTACAAAGTGATTACGTGTGTAAAGCTGCTTGAGGGTATTATTTTAATTTACAAGTTTATAGAATTCGGATTCTTCTATTCCAACAACAACCGCTAAAACATTTCGATTATCTGTACGATCATGGTCGGCATCAGGCAAGGCCGTACCCAGAGGGGGGTTTGGACCCCCCCCCCCCTGAAATGTTTGTTTGACTCGTAAAAACGTAACAAAAATGGATATAAACAAATTTGGTATGCGTTTTTTGAGGTTTTTTATGTACCCCCCCCCCCGAAAAAAATCTTTGAGTAAAACCCCCTCCGAAAAAAAATATCCTGGGTACGGCCTTGGCATTAGGGACCTGTATTCGTACAGTATCACCAATTTCAGCAGGAAGAAATTGTTTTGTGAGGTTCGTTACATGTTTGTTAATCGAAGCAGAAGATTTCCTGTCACCGCCCCTCTTATTATAAAAATTAACTTGCGTTTTTCAGCCAGAACTTGATATGGTAATTTGCAACGATATTTGCAATTTGCAATTAAAACGTGGTAATTTGCAAGTCCACTTCAAAATTATTCTTTGGATTATGGTTTTCGGTTAGAACACCACTTAATTTTTTTTCAGAAGTATAACCTATTTCTTCAAGGTGATATTCGGTCTCAAAAGCTAATGAAAATTTTTGTGAGTCGATCTTCGGTTTCTATATTTGCAATTTGTTCGCTAGGCAAAAAAGAAGATGCTTTGACTCTGACGAGGCTTTCCATGGACTATCTTAACATTTTTCCACACAGTGCAAATTTCGGATATGACTTGATTGCAGAATTCTTCACCAATACCTGATCGCAATATTTCTGCAGTATCAAATGTTAAAAAATATTAAAAGAACATGATGTGCTACTTCTTCCACTCTCTTTGTTTCATTCACCAGAGATATGGATTAATTTTTAATAATTTTTTTTTCTCTCTTTTAGACATTTACCAGAGCATATATGTGATTGTCGACATCCACCAGTGATGGTCCGAATGCACAAGAATGTAATGAAAATTTGATCTTTCGATGAAGTATTTAGTGTTTCTTGACATTCACCGGTGGAAGTCGACATTCCCAATTTATCTTTATGATAATTGTATTGATACTAATAGTCATGTTTATCTCCTTATACAGGCCTATTTATCTTAAAATAAGATAAAAATTAAGTTGCATGTGGACAATCAAACAACTAAGAAATAATGTTTTGATTCCTTAACGACCAAAAATAGCCACTGAACGTTGATGTAGTAGTTACAATAGGATCCATATTGATGAAAGACCGTCTGAAGGACCGACTCTTTCCATAATATGCTTTTTATGAAGGGGTGGGGGGGGGACACCCACATAAAATGGTGAAAAATCACTACTGTAAACATAATAATATGCGTTTAGACTTGGCGAAACAAATTTCATTACTTAACGACCAAAAATTGGGCATTGGCAAGGGGGTCGTTGGGCATTTGCACCCTAGATTTCCCCCTTCCCATTTATTTTCAAAAATACCTTTCTTGCTATTATCATTAGGGAATACTCTTTTTATTATCGCAAAAATAAAGAAAAACAACAGACTAGCCCCTACCCTCTTAAATTTTGAAAGATATATTTGCTGTTACCCTCCTACATTTTCGCGAATTGACATCACTGGAGCCATTCTGAGGAGAAGCAACTCTGAATATCCAATAAGTATAAATTTTCAGCAAATAGTAAACTAGAATTTTTCGCATTCGTGTTTCCTTCAGAGGGTGACATACACAACTGCGATCCTTTTTTCCTTCTTTAAGTTAAGTAGGCTTCAATCTCTAAATCCTACTGAAACATCTTTAGAAAAAAATGTCGTACTTGCACATTATCAGGAGTTAAACCTTTTATTAAAATAGGTGGAGTCCATTTAATGTGAAACAATGAATTAATATAAATACACTAAAAATACAATGTTGTTCAAAATTAAGCAAAGTTGCATTTTCAAATGAAACTAGCTTGCAGTCTTATAAAACTGAATCTTGGTTTCAAATTGGGCCAACTAGATAATTAAAACAATATATTTTAAAAAGCAATTGCCAAAAAATCGAAAAATATCTCAGTGAATTTTTGTTGTACATGAAGTTTAAAAATAGTGTACATGAAGTTTAGAAGAAATAAAAATAGCGATTATAAAAAAGTGTATTCCCTAATGATAATACAAAAAAAAAGTATTTTTGAAAATAAATGGGAAGGGGGGAAATCTAGGGTGCAAATGCCCAACGACCCCCTTGCTAATACCCAATTTAGTTGGTTTGAATAATATCATTAACCTATCTCTTATCAACATTGGGTTCATAATTTAAAATAAAACATATAAAAATCAACAAACTCTTGTACGCAGTTTAGTTTTATATCCAGTCATTACAGGAAGAGGGACTGTAATGCAGTTAATTTGGAAGTGATTTTAAAAACATACAGTCATTGGTGAGATAGGTTCATCTGATGAAAGCACTTTAAAAGGAAAAGAGTAATGACATTAATGTCCTTAAATAATGTTAAATAAGTATTTAAAAATGTTGTAGAATATAATTGTAGTAAAATTAGAATAATTTATAGAATAATTGTAGAATAT
>JAQQPU010019873.1:0-16005 GCA_029168905.1 Artemia sp. Kazakhstan ARC1039
TCCCAATTTTTTGGGCTATAATTGAAAATAGGCTAAGATTACACGCTTTACTGATGAAAAATTGCCAAAAATCGTTCGTTTGGTCATCCATCTGGGACTAACTAAACGAAAGACAAGTTGTCTACAAACGGCATGGGAAGAGGCAATTAGAAAGAATCTAAATAAAATTGGAACTTTCGGAGGGGAGTAGTGAGTAAATTTTCGAAAATATTAGGGTTAAGGAGAAGAATGGACAGCTGTGGTGGCCTTAGGTGGATTGGTGCTGCATTAAGCTGTTGAACGAAATAGTAATAGATGTTACTCTAAAAGAAAACAAGTAAAATAACTATCTTAAGAGAAGTAGCAATTTTAGTTATAGGATGTTGATTTTTATTTATTTTAGAATAGGATGATTTTAAGTTATTATAGGGATGCTGTTTTTTTTCCCAAAATAATCATAGTAGGGGGATGTAATAACATTTAGGACCGCTCAGAAATGTCCTTTTTAAATGTAACATATTAGTTTCTAGTGTTTTTGTAACATGTTTCGTAGCGCCAGGAACCGTCAGGTGTGTTGCTTTTATAGATGGTTCGGCTGGGAGAAAAATCTCCTCAGGGCGTCTGATCAAAATATTTACTTAGCCCCCCCCCCTACCGAAAAAGGGGGTTTTCAAGCAGTGGAGCCATTTCAGAAAACCTCAGGGGGGCCAAAGATCGATTTTGGGCCCTCGTCCAGACTCGAAATGTAATTACTCTATTTGGTAGACTACTCTTCAAATTAGTCTTCGAATACACATTAAAGCAACATAATTTATTTAGGTTTTGCCTTTTGCAACCCGGTTAGGTACCAAAAAATCGTTACAAAATGGAATATTTACCACACAAATTAAAAACTGAAAGTTAGGTGCTGTTACTTAAGCAATGGATATCACCTTGACTTCATTTTTGCGAGGTCGTCCACAAGCATTTCAAAATCGAGCTCTTTCACTGCAGTCTTTTCAGAGAACATAAGGAGCAAATGCAAAATTTGCTCGTTGTCAATTGTTGTCTGAAGGTAATTCTTCACAAATGTCAACACAGAAAAAAATCTTTCATTTAAGCATGTTGTGAGCTGGAGTGTCAGGACTACCCTCACGACCTCAAGAACCTCAGAATAAGCTTTTTTCAATCTTCCTAGGCTCTTGAAAAGATCTAAAGCGTTTGCAGGTTTCTGTGGAAGCTGCGACACATATGCACGAGCTATCAAAGCTTGACTCTTTAGCTCTATAACATCGGTGCCAGCCTTATCGAAGTATGCTGTGTTCTTGAGAAGTAAATCTGTGTTCATGAAGTCTTTAGATTTGGGAATAAAGCATCGTGTGGCTTCTAGTACTGGCAGCTGGACAGAAAAATGACCTTCAAGCTCATTTATCACTCTGTCTAAAACATCGTAGAACTCTCTTCGCATTATCTTTTCTTTTCTTGTGCACTCAGATTCAGTGCTGTGCTTTCCAAGTGTTGATGTTGTCAAATAATCCCTGAGTCTTCCAGATATCTTCTGAACTCATTTTGATTTTGCTGGTATGGTTGAAGCAAGAGTGCCTGTTTCTGACAGATCGGCTCCGACATTAACAGCCATCTCCATAGACTTGCCGTATAGGACTCGAAAATACTCGACATCACGCATTGTCTTCAGTTGTTTTTTTGTTGTAGAGATTAAAGTGCAGGCGTCTGAAATGATCAGATCTGGAGCATGCAGTTGTTCAGAAAGAGGTTTGATAACTGCAAGAACTTCATGAATGACATGCAAAATAAATATGAAACGAAATGACTTTAGTTGATTCTTAAGACGTGCAGCATCTGCCGCTTCCTCCCTGTCAGAAGATTCTTGAACAACTGACAAAACTGCGTGTATGCAGTCATATCTTACCAGAATTTTAGCCACTGATCTATACCAGTAAGACCAACGTGTCACAACTGTGCTTTCAAGCGTTAGCACGGACACGTTGGCACTTTTCTGGGCCTCAATAAACAACTGGTATCGAGTGTTGCTGTTGGAGACAAAACTATAAACTGTTTGCAAAACTGAAAATACTGACGATATTCTTTTAATTTTCTGCATACAATCGCCAATAACAAGGTTAAGTCTATGGGAATGACAGTGAGTGTACACCGCTTGCGGGGCTTTTTCCCGAAGACGGGCCTGTATTCCTGAAAAATGTTCACTCGTTACACTTGCCCCGTCATAGCACTGTCCGACACATTTTGACCAGTCTAGGCCAATACACTTTATTTCGTTGTAAATAAAGTTGGCCAAACTCTCAGCATCAACATTGCGCATGCGGTAGCAATCTATGGCTCTTTCTTTGATTTTAATTTCATGAACATAGCGCACTAAGATCGCAAGCTGTTTCCTTTTTGAGAGGTCTTTTGTTTCGTCAGCAACAGCGTCAAAATATTTTGTTTCTCTGAATTCTTTCGCGATAAAACTTTTAATTTTATTCCCTATGACCTCAATGTATTTGTTTTGGTACTCGTGTGACAAGTAATGGCCATAGGCCTTGCGGGACCTGTCCATCAGGTCCGGGTTGATTTCCGTTAAAAGACCTACCGTCTCAACAAAATTCCTTCGATTGGCACTGGACTCTCCTTCATTATGGCCATTAAACGCAAGACCTTGCCGTCCAAGTAAGGCTGTAATTTTTAGCAGAGCCTTTACATACCGTTTGTTCACTACTATTTCCTTTGCCCGTTATTTGGAGAGGTATGAGAACAGATTCAGCCGTTTCTGTCTAAATAGCTTCAAATTTGGTCCAGGAAAGGTGAAAGCTTTGTGCTGGTCACTGCTTTCGTGCTGCCTTACCAGCTCTGAAATGTCTTTCCACTTTCTCAATCCTACGTCGATGAATGCTCTTGCGCCATATTTTTCACCTGATCTTAGCAATGATCCACTGAAGTGTCGCCAACAGAAGCAGAATACCAAGTCCTGTTTTTCTAGTATTTAAGCCATGGATGTGGCCATGGAAATGACTTTACAGGCTGACCGGGTACATAAATTATTGGAGACAGTGTAATATGACAGGCCAAATCCGACGAAACCATGCCAAAGGAGATATTCTTCAAATGGGTGACTTCACTGCAAATCTTAAAGTGTCTTCAATTTGCTGGCAGCCATGGCGAAAGAAGCAGCCAAACGTGGTGATTCTCGAACCGTCTACAGAATCACTAATGAAATCATCGGGAAACGTCGCAACCTTAATGGACCAGTGAAAGACGTAAATGGGAAGACAGTCACAGCCCCCGATGAAATCTCTGTTTGGGCCTTGCACTTCGAGAAAGTTCTCAACAGACCCAGCCCCCTCCCCCCCGAAAAAGCTGATTTCCCCAAAAAACCTTTCCTAGAGCTTCAAATCAATACCACAGAACCATCGACCGAGGAATTGACACAAGCCGCTCACAAATTAAGAAATGGCAGAGCGCCAGGAAGCGATCGGATATCAGCAGAAATGATTAAAACTTCGTTAGGTGCGTGCTTAACTGTGTGGACTGCACTCTTTTCTTGCATTTGGAAATCAGAGAAAGTCCCCGAAGAATGGAGGGAAAGCGCACTGATTAAACTATTTAAGAAAGGAGACGCATCAAAGTGCGATAACTGGAGGGGCATTAGTCTCCTTTCAATCCATGGGAAACTTTTCTCGCAGATAATCCTCTGCCATATTCAAGCAGCCCTAGATAAACACTTACGAGATGAACAACACGGCTTCCGTCCATCTCGCTCCTGCTCCAACCTTATATACGTCATGCGCATGATGATCGAGCAATGCAACGAATGGGGCCAAAATTTGTACCTTGTCTTTGTGGATTTCGAAAAAGCCTTCGACTCAATACATTGAGAGTTGCTTTGGAAAATCCTCCGTTATTACGGCATTCCTAAGAAACTTGTATCCTTGATCATTGCTCTGTATAAAAATACCGAAAGTTGCGTTCGGACCAATGAAGGAAGTACAAGGTATTTCCATATTATGTCCGGTGTCAAACAGGTGTGTGTCCTCTCTCCCCTCCTTTTTGTCCTTGTAATTGATTATGGGCTCCGAGATTGCACAGGGTTTGGTATTCAACTCCGCGGAAATAAACAACTAGCAGATCTCGATTTCGCCGACGATATCACCCTGATGGAGGCAAACAAGAAAAGGCCCCAGGACCTTCTCGATGTCATCTGAGAGAAGGCGAGACTTTTGGGATTGAAGATCAACTCGGGCAAGACACAAAGCATGGCAACAAGCGACTCGCCACTGGACATAAGGTGCGGGGATACCGCAGTAGAGCAGGTGGTAGAGTTTAAATACCTTGGAAATACAGTTGAACGAACGGGATCTAGTGAAAAAGAGGTGCAGTCGAGGATTTGACAAGCCAGTGGAGCTTTTAATCGACTAAAGCCAGTTTGGCGATCGAAAAAGTACTCCATCAAACTGAAACTAAGGTTTTTCAACAGTAATGTCCTCTCGGCCCTCCTGTATAGTAACGAGTGCTGGAAACCAACAACAGGAAAAGAGAATTCCTGCATTCGAGAACAACTGTCTTCGAAGAATACTAAACATCGACTGGAGAGCACATGTAACAAACCAGTCAGTTCGATCTATGTCGTGCCAGCCCCTGGTAACAGATGTCATCCGCCAACAAAGATGGCGTTACTTGGGGCATGTTATCCGTATGACAGAGGATAGACTTCCTAAAACTGTACTCGAGTGGCAGCCGCAGGGATCCCGTAGAAGAGGAAGGCCGAACAATACACTTCGTCGCACCTACCAGCGGGACCTCAAACACATCAATACGACGGTCCAGCCCCAGTGGGAAGATATATGGACAGCAGGACATATGAGGGATGATTGGCGGCTCTTCCTGGATGCCCTGGGGGCCACTGGTGGCACAGGAGGAACTAAGGTCTAAGGTAAGGTAAGTAATTAACCATCCAAAC
Source organism: Artemia sp. Kazakhstan ARC1039 (assembly GCA_029168905.1). Lineage (NCBI taxonomy): Eukaryota > Metazoa > Arthropoda > Branchiopoda > Anostraca > Artemiidae > Artemia > Artemia sp. Kazakhstan ARC1039. The sequence continues at coordinate 4,934 of JAQQPU010019873.1, forward strand.
TATTTACTATTCCTCAATCTCCAGCAGATTTGCTTGCATGGGATGTGGATATAATGACATGTGTGACGGCCATATGGGCTGTTGGGCTGTGGAAAAAGTGTGTAGAGGTTCTGCCAAAATATTCTCCATGTTATTGATACGTTAAATATGTCACAAGGGGAGACTTAAAAAAGAAAAGAAAAAACGTTTCACGGGAATTGTGTACAAATAGTTTTAGGTACATGTTTGACTAACCATATGTCAAACAATAAGCTGTTCGAAAAACGTCATCCTATACCACTTTCTAGAGCTACAACCCAAGAGAGGTTGATATCCCTAAGACAAGTTTTACGAATGGTGGATGACAAATTGCCAAAGATTGTGCTTTTTGGCCATCTGTCTGGGGCTAAACGGGAAGCAAGTCGTTCCCGAGTGGGGTGGAATTGGTATTAAGGAAGGAGGTTATAGGAAATTGGAATTTCATGGAAAAAGGTAAATAGTGAAGCTCCGAATTGATTCGGGTGAAGGAGGAACTGAGTAGCTGTGTTGACCTCAGTGGCTTAGCACTCTAGTGAGTTTCTATTAGTATTATTAGTAGCATTGAAGTGTCTAAGGAGAAGAGTGCGATCCAGTATAATTCTTTGGCGAATCCCCGCTATTGCTAACTGACTATGGGAGGGTACTTCGGCAATAAAAATACCTTTTCTACATTCTGCCGGATTCCAAAGAATAAAACTCTGGTTTCATCCCTGATCTCCGGTTATGCGACAAAAAATGGAAGGAGGAGGGGGGGGAATGTAGCACAAATTTTAAGCATTTTTATTTGTCCTTTTTCATAAAAATGTCCCTTAAGTCTCTCTGACCTTGAGAATAGTGCATTTGAGGTATTTATGAATGAGTTTTTTGGTCTTTTCAGAGTTCAGAAGGCAACAATAAGTTAGAAAATTAATGCCAAGGAGAATAATTTGCTCAGACTAGGAATATATTTGGACAAAGGGGTAATGTTAGGTAACGATAAAATAGGTCAAAATAAATTCATTTTTAGATTTAGTGTCCGAAATATTTGTGGGCCAGAATGTGTCTCCATACATAGAATACCACTCTACCCATATTTTATGGCAAGAGTTCTCGATTTACTGCCTATAGAGCTGACTAATGATTTTTAACGTTTTAATAAACGTTTTTTTTTTAACTAAAAAAAAAACGTTTTAATATTAAAGGAGAAAAACAGTTTTTAATAGGAGCAAAACTTTTGCTGTAATTACTCATCTTCCTGAAAAGGGGTAAAATAAAGTTTTGTCTTCGTTGTTTTTCTTAAATTCAATTATGTTTCTTGGAGAAGCAAATTTTACATTTATCTTAGTTTAAGCAGACCCATAAGTCTGTTTGATTTCTTTTAATTGAACCAGCAGTTTTAAAAGCGTGACACGCTTTTTATTTGGGAAGGCGAACAAAGTTATAAAAAAGGGCTTCAGGGAATATGAATTTGCCCAAGGCACTGAAATACGTGACAGTTGAGAAAAATGCCATTCGTGTGTAAAACTATCACGGTCTTAAGGGAAGAGTTTTCAACTAAGAAAGTTGGAGCAGAAAAAGGAAAAAACACACTCCGTCGAAGAATTTCCTAGTCTTTCTTTTTGCATCGAACTGTTAGTTAGTAAAGTTATTATCCATTTCTGTTATAAGTTGCAGTGGCAAATTAAAGACGTGAGAAATATGAAGTGCCAGTGGCAATTACTAATGAAAGCGGTAATTAGATACAGAGATACATTTATTAAAAAAGAAAACGGGGCTTGTATGATATACCCCCTACCTAATTTTCTTTTATTATGTTTCTCTGACACTCAATCCTAATGAAATATACCAAAGTAAGATAAAAATATAATACTTTAGAAAAAAATTTGGGCTATATATTTCCACATTAGGAGGATGGGGTGGGGGTAAAGTATAGCGGGCCCGCATGCATAATAAGTTAGATAAAATATGTCTGCATATCATGTAGTAAGAGTTGTTTTTCTAACTACACACTGTCCAAATACATTACCCTTCCCCAATGTGCATTTGTATAGCCCAAATTATATATTTTCCATCTATTCTGACACTTGTCTTTTGTCTTGTCTCACGCTAAACTGAAAGAAACTAACGAAAAAACCGGTTCTATTATGCGTCAATGAATGAATAACTAGAGCGTTAGGGGGTTTATCATACAAGTACCAAGAAAACAAATACTATTCACCTTTCGCCTGCCAAGAAAGGCAGTAAGCTTGAAAATGGCAAGCAAGGTTATCACTCTGAGCTAATTGAAACCACATTCATACTGAGCTACTCAACACACAAGAAATTCAACTGATGACGCAAGAAGAAAATAGAAAGCAAAAAATTAACAGTAGAGAAAACCGAAAGAATTACCTTGAACAGAATGACAACCTGAAGCGGGCTTTACTGAATTGCACCCACGAGACAAAAAAAAACCTCCTTGCTCGTGACTTGAAAGCCGGAAGACTTGTCGCATTTTTCACAGACTTGGGCAATATATTCCAAATATGGAGACCATAATGGCGAATCACAAAAGATGCCTGAATGGTGCTTCTAAACTCATGAGCTATCAGCTTTTCTTGTATTATGATCATGACGGCCTCTATTAAAAGTAAAAGCAGGGGTAAGCGATAATTAACTAGGTTTTTTACTTATTATAAGAAAATTAACTTAGATAAGATAATTAACTAGACAAGCCTATGGCTAACTCTGTTTTTGTTTAAATAAAATAAATTAAAAAGTTACATGGTTAGGAAGCTTTAGTCACGCCCTTGTAATTTGATAAATACATCCCTTGCATAAATAACAGCTATTTGGGGGAATGAGAATTTATTCTATAATATTGCAGTAAACGCTAACAGGTGCAAACTAAAAAAAAACCTACCCTCTTCGAAAAAGCAGATTTTAAAGACATCTTACAATTAATACACGCACTCAGGTATCAGATTTCCCGGTCTGGGTCTAAAAAATCTCATGATTTTTGTAGAAGTTTTAATGTTTTCTTAGGGTTTTTATATAAAATCCCTTGTTTTAGCTTTTTCGATAAATTTCCTCGCCTTCACCTATCGAAGCCCCCTTTGGTCCAGAAGATTCCGTCTGTCAGTTTTTCTTATGTGTTCAGCAGAATATCCATTGACGCGCGATGGTCGAGATCTTAAAAGGAAGTCTGGATCTGAGGCTATTTTGTCATACTGCGTAGTGCTTATTTTCAGGTGGAGGGTTACGAGCCCAACCAACCTTAGGCCTGGGGAATATGATTAGAGCTAGATTAAGTCTAGATACTCAAATTCCTGGGGTGGGCTCCATCCGTCACAAAAGGTTGCAGCCACCCTGATAGGAGGGGGGGGGGTTACATCCAGAGCACGTGGTTAGCTGACAAAGGGTGCATCATTCCAGTCTAACAATGCTCCGACAGCCTATCCCAGCTCCTAGCGACAGCAAACATCAACCCGAGCGAAGGGCAAACAATCGCACTGGACAAACGCGGATGGAGGAGGCAGGCATCACTCTAAGCTGGGCAGCGCTCGGCAGGATACCTAAATCAAGTAAGTCAAAGTAAGTCCTCTATCTATGGGAAATAGATTCCAGCATAAGTGTCATTGGAGAAGTATTGACGAAGAAGATCGGAGTATTTCTTGTATAAGCCGCTGATCAGTAGACATTAGTAGTATCCATGTATAAGGTACTGAACTTACACCTGAGGTATGAATATACAGTGCAGTTTGACGAGCACATTGCAAAAAGCGACCAATCCGTTTATATTATATACCTATAAAGTGATCAAACAGGCTTTGAAACTATAATTGAGATTGTATAACGCAACCGGATTGTAGGTATCAGAATGAATAAATTCTTTATTAACATCAGTTGTTGGATATGTCATTATGAAACATTTGTAAGTAAGTAAGTAACAAACTCTTTCTTGAATTCACCTCTTGGATACACAATACAGAAATTTAATTCAGGAAATTATGAAAAAATTGAACAAATTCTTTATTAACATTCTTTATCGATTGAATTCGCTTCCGTCAACATCCTTTGTCAGATACATCGAAAAAATTGACAAAATGTAAATATCAGAGTGAATAAATACTTTATCAACATCCTTTATTGGATATTTCAGATAAAATTGACAAAATCTAATTATCAGAGTGATTAAAATCTAAGTATAAGAGTGATTAAATTCCATATCAATATCCGTTTCTCGGATACATGGGATAAAATTTACTAAATCTAAGTATCAGAATGAATAAATGCTTTATCATCATCATTTGTCGGGTATATCGGATAAAATTGACAAAATATAAGTATCAGATTGATTAAATTCTTTATCAACATCCATTTCTTGAATACATGAGATAAAATTAACAAAAGCTAAGCGTCAGAGTGAATAATGTTTTTTTATTAACATCTTTTGTCAGATACAACAAATATAGTTAACAAAATCTAAGTATCAGAGTCAATAAATGCTATATCAGCATCCTTTGTCGGATATGTTGGATAAAATTGACAAAATTCAAGTGTCAGAGTGAATAATTTTTTTTATCAACACCTTTTGTCAGATACATTAATATAATTGACAAAATCTAAGTATCAGAGTGAATAAATGCATTATCAACATCATTTGTCAGGTATATTGGATAAAATTGATAAAATCTAAGTATCAGATTGATTAAATTCTATATCAACATCCATTTCTCGAATACATGGGATAAAATTGACAAAAGCTAAGCGTCAGAGTGAATAATTTTTTTTATCAACATCTTTTGTCAGATACAACGAATATAATTGATAAAGTCTAAGTATCGGAGTGAATAAATGCTATATCAGAATCCTTTGTCGGATATGCTGGATAAAATTGACAAAATCTAAGTGTCAGAGTGAATATTTTTTTTCTATTCACATCTTTTGTCAAATACATCAAATATAATTGACAAAATCTAAGTATCACAGTGATTAAATGCTTTATCAGCATCCTTTGTCGGATATCCCGGATAAAATCTAAGTATCAGATTGATAAAATTCTATATCAACATCCCTTTCTCGGATTCTGGGGATAAAACTGACAAAATCTAAGCATCAGAGCGAATAATTTTTTTTTATCAACATCTTTTGTCAGATACAACAAATATAATTGACAAAATCTAAATATTAGATTGATTAAATTCAATATCAGTATCCTTCTTCGGATATGCTGGATAAAATTGACCAAAGCTAAGTGTCAGAGTGAATAATTTTTTTTTATCAACATCTTTTGTCAAATACATCAAATATAATTGACAAAATCTAAGTATCAGAGTGATTAAATGCTTTATCAGCATCCTTTGTCAGATATCTCGGATAAAATCTAAGTATGAGAGTGATTAAATTCTATATCACATCCCTTTCTCGGATACATGGGATAAAATTGACAAAATCTAAGTATCAGAGTGAATAATTTTTTTTATCAACGTCTTTTATCCGTTACAACAAACATAATTGACAAAATCTAAATATCAGATTGATTAAATTTTTTATCAGCATCCTTTGTCAGATATGCTGGATAAAATTGACAAAAGCTAAGTGACAGATTGATTAAATTCTATATCAACATCCATTTCTTAAATACATGGGATAAAACTGAAAAAAGCAAAGTGTCAGAGTGAATAATTTTTTTTATCAACATCTTTTGTCATATACAACGAATATAATTGACAAAATCTAAGTATCAGAGTGAAAAAATGCTATATCAGCATCCTTTGTCGGATATGCTGGATAAAATTGACAAAATCCAAGTTTCAGAGTGAATAAATTTTTTTATCAACATCTTTTGTCAAATACATCAAATATAATTGACAAAATCTAAGTATCAGAGTGATTAAATGCTTTATCAGCATCCTTTGTCGGATATCTCCGATAAAATATAAGTATCAGGGTGATTAAATTCTATATCAACATCCCTTTCTCGGATACATGGGATAAAATTGACAAAATCTAAGTATCAGAGTGACTATTTTTTTTATCAACATCTTTTATCAGTTACAACGAATATAATTGACAAAATCTAAATATCAGATTGATTAAATTCTATATCAGCATCCTTTGTCAGATATGCTGGATAAAATTGACAAAAGCTAAGTGTCAGATTGATTAAATTCTATATCAACATCCATTTCTCGAATTCATGGGATAAAATTGACAAAAGCTAAGTGTCAGAGTGAATACTTTTTTATCAACATCTTTTGTCAGATACAACGAATATTATTGACAAAATCTAAGTATCAGAGTGAGCAAATGCTATATCAGCATTCTTTGTCAGATATGCTGGATAAAATTGACAAAATCTAAGTGTCAGAGTGAATAAATTTTTTTTAGCAACATCTTTTGTCGAATACATCAAATATAATTGACATAATCTAAGTATCAGACTGATTACATGCTTTATCAACATCCTTTGTCCTATATCTCGGATAAAATCTAAGTATCAGAGTGATTAAATTCTATATCAACATCTCTTTCTCGGATACATGGGATAAAATTGACAAAATCTAAGTATCACAGTGATTAAAATCTAAGTGTCGGAGTGATTAAATTCTATATCAACATCCCTTTCTCGGATACATGGGATAAAATTGACAAAATCTAAGTATCAGAGTGAATAAATGCTTTATCAACATCATTTGTCGGGTATATCGGATAAAACTGACAAAATCTAAGTATCCGATTGATTAAATTCTATATCAACATCCATTTCTCGAATAAATGGGATAAAATTGACAAAAGCTAAGTGTCAGAGTGAAAAAAATTTCTATCACCATGTTTTGTCAGATACAACGAATATAATTGACAAAATCTAAGTATCAGAGTGAATAAATTTTTCTATCAACATCTTTTGTCAGATACATCGGATAAAATTGACTAAATCTAAGTATTAGATTGAATAATATCTTTATCAATATCCTTTCTCGGATACGTTGGATAACATTGTCAAAATCTATGTATTAGAGCGGATAAATTCATTATCAACTTCCATTTGTCTGATACATCAGATAAAATTCACAAAACCTGTGTATTAGAATGAATAAATTCCTTATCATCATCTTTTGTCGGTTACGTCGGATAAAATTGAAAAATCTAACTATCAGAGTAAATAAATTCATTATCAAAATCCTTTGCCGGATATGTCGGATAAAATTGACAAAATCTAGGTGTTAGAGTGAATTTTTTTTATCAACATGTTCTGTCGGATACATCGGATAAAATTGACAAAATCTAAGTATCAGATTGAATAAATGATTTATCAGCATCATTTGTCGGATATCACGGATGAAATTGACAAAATCTAAGTACCAGAGTCAATAAATTTATTATCATTATCCTTTGTCTGATATGTCAGATAAAATTGACAAAATCTAAGTATCAGAGTAATTAAATTCTATATCAACATGCCTTTCTCGGATACCTGGGATAAAATTGATAAAATCTAAGTATCAGAGTGAATAAATGCTTTATCAACATCCTCTAAATGCATTATCAACATCATTTGTCGTGTATATCGGATAAAATTGACAAAATCTAAGTATCAGATTGAATAAATTCTATATCAACAAACCTTTCTCGAATACATGGGATAAAATTGACAAAATATAAGTATCGGATTGATTAAATTCTATATCAACAACCCTTTCTCGAATACATGGATAAAATTGAAAAAAGCTAAGCTTCAGAGTGAATAAAGTTTTTTTTTCAACATCTATTGTCTGTCATCGAATATAATTGACAAAATCTAAGTATCAGACTGAATAAATGCTTTATCAGCATCTTTTGTCGAATATATGGGATAAAAGTGACAAAATCTAAGTACCAGAGTGAATAAATGCATTATCAACATCATTTGTCGGATATGTCAGTTAGAATTGACATGTCGGATAAAATTGACAAAATCTAAGTGTCAGAGTGAATAATTTTTTTTATCAACATCTTTTGTCAGATACATCGAATATAGTTGACAAAATCTAAGTTTTAGAGTGAATAATTTTTTTTATCAACATCCTCTGTCAGATACATCGGATAAAATTGACAAAATCTAAGTATCAGACTGAATAAATGCTTTATCAACATCATTTGTCGGATATGTCGGACAAAATTTTTTTATCAACGAAATATCTGAATGCGTTTGAGGTATAGTATGAATGGCTTGCAACAAACGCGAAAATACTACTACTAGTAACAACTCACTGCACCACAAAACCATCTGAGGTAGTCACGGCTATTTTTTTCGCGGCGCGAAAAAAAATACATATGAGACAAAGTATGTTGATAATGAATTTATTCACTCTGGTACTTAGATTTTGTCAATTTTATCCGTCATATCCAACAAATGATGTTGATAAAGCATTTATTCAATCTGATACTTAGATTTTGTCAATTTTATCCGATGTATCCGAGAGAAGATGTTGATAAAAAAAATCACTCTAACACCTAGATTTTGTTAATTTTATCCGACATATCCGACAAAGGATTTTGATAATGAATTTATTCACTCTGATAGTTGGATTTGTCAATTTTATCAGACGTAACCGACAAAGGATGATGATAAGGAATTTACTCATTCTAATACACAGATTTTGTGAATGTTATCTGACGTATCAGACAAATGGAAGTTGATAAAGAATTTTTCCACTTTAATACATAGATTTTGACAATGTTATCCACCGTATCCGAGAAAGGATGTTGATAAAGAAATTATTCAATCTGATACTTAGATTTAGTCAATCTTATCCAATGTATCTGACAAAAGATGCTGATAGAACAATTTATTCACTCTGATACTTAGATTTTGTCAATTATATTCGTTGTATCTGACAAAAGATGGTGATAAAAAAAATTATTCACTCTGACACTTAGCTTTTGTAAATTTTATCCCATGTATTTGAGAAATGTGTGTTGATATAGAATTTAAGCAATCGGATACTTAGATTTTGTCAATTTTATCCGATATACCCTACAAATGATGTTGATAAAGCATTTATTCACTCTGATACTTAGATTTTGTCAATTTTATCCCATGTATCCGAGAAAGGGATGTTGATATGGAATTTAATTACTCTGATACTTAGATTTTAATCACTTTGATACTTAGATTTTGTCAGCTTGATTTGTTGTAACTGATAAAAGATGTTAAACAAATTATTCACTCTGATACTTAGATTTTGTCAATTTTATCCCATGTATCCGAGAAAGGGATATTGATATAGAATTTAATCACTCTGATACTTGGATTTTATCCGAGATATCCGACAAAGGATGTTGATAAAGCATTTTATCACTCTGATACTTGGATTTTGTCCATTATATTTGATGTATTTGACAAAAGATGTTGATAAAAAAATTAGTCACTCTAACACTTAGCTTTTGTCAATTTTATCCAGCATATCTGACAAAGGATGCTGATATAGAATTTAATCAATCTGATAATTAGATTTTGTCAATTATATTCGTTGTAACTGATAAAAGATGTTGACAAAAAAAATTATTCACTCTGATACTTAGATTTTGTCAATTTTATCCCATGTATCCGAGAAAGGGATGTTGATAAAGAATTTAATTAACTGATGCTTAGATTTTATCCGAGATATCCGACAAAGGATGCTAATAAAGCATTTAATCACTCCGATGCTTAAATTTTGTCAATTATATTTGACATATTTGACAAAAGATGTTGATAAAAAAAATTATTCACTCTGACACTTAGCTTTTGTCAAAATATCCCATATATTCGAGAAATGGATGTTGATATAGAATTTAATCAATCTGACACTTAGCTTTTGTCAATTTTATCCAGCATATCCGACAAAGGATGCTGATATAGAAATTAATCAATCTGACACTTAACTTTTGTCAATTTTATCCAGCATATCCTACAAAGGATGCTGATATAGAATTTAATCAATCTGATATTTAGATTTTGTCAATTATATTTGTTGTAACTGATAAAAGATTTTGATAAAAAAATTCACTCTGATACTTAAATTTTGTCAATTTTATCCCATGTATCCGAGAAAGGGATGTTGATATAGAATTTAATTACTCTGATACTTAGGTTTTATCCGAGATATCCGACAAAGGATGCTGATAAAGCATTTAATCACTCTGATACTTAGATTTTGTCAATTATATTTGATGTATTTGACAAAAGATGTCGATAAAAAAATTTATTCACTCTGACACTTAGCTTTTGCCAATTTTATCCAGCATATCAGAAAAAGGATGCTGATATAGAATTTAACCAATCTGATATTTAGATTTTGTCAATTATATTCGTTGTATCTGGCAAAATATGTTGATAAAAAAAATTATTCACTCTGATACTTAAATTTTGTCAGTTTTACCCCATGTATCCGAGAAAGGGATGTTGATATAGAATTTAATCAATCTGATACTCAGGTTTTATCCGAGATATCCGACAAAGAATGCTGATAAAGCATTTAATCACTCTGGTACTTAGATTTTGTCAATTATATTTGATGTATTTGACAAAAGATGTTGATAAAAAAAATTATTCATTCTGACACTTAGATTTTGTCAATTTTATCCAGCATATCCGACAAAGGATGCTGAAATAGCATTTATTTACTCTGATACTTAGATTTTGTCAATTATATTCGTTGTATCTGACAAAAGATGTTGATAAAAAAAATTATTCATTCTGACACTTAGCTTTTGTCAATGTTGTCCCATATATTGAAGAAATGGATGTTGATATAGAATTTAATCAATCTGATACTTAGATTTTGTCAATTTTATCCAATATACCCGACAAATGATGTTGATAATGCATTTATTCACTCTGATACTTAGATTTTGTCTATTATATTCGATGTATCTAACAAAAGGTGTTGATAAAAAAAAATTATTCACTCTGACACTTAGATTTTGTCAATTTTATCCAACATATCTGACAAAGGGTGCTGATATAGCATTTATTCACTCTGATACTTAGATTTTGTCAATTATATTCGTTGTATCTGAAAAAAGATGTTGATAAAAAAATTAATCACTCTGACACTTAGCTTTTG
>JAQQPU010019874.1:0-16005 GCA_029168905.1 Artemia sp. Kazakhstan ARC1039
CCATAGCAACACATAATACTATCTTAAACAAAGCTCGGGAACAAAATCCAGCTTTAGATAATAAAAATCAAAAAAGAAAAAAACAACAACATTATGACAAAAAGAAAATGCACCAAGGTTCAACATTTTAACCAACAAAGACCAATCATAATAAAATTAAAATCCTAAGAACCGTAACAAGCTATCCCCTCAAAGAAACTTACACAACTTTTCAGTCTTGTTTCAGTCTTTGACCTATTAAGATCTAAACCAGTTTATATTGTTTAGCCAGTTTTCAAAGAGGATTATTGTTTGGATATTTATTTCATTGCACAACAAGTGAAATTGTGTGCAATGCTGTATAGAGCAGGAAACAATTTGCTTTGGATAATTGGATAAAGTTATAACTGTTGCTGTGGATGCCAGAGTACGATGGAATAAATGTTTGCAGGTCTCCACGGTCCATTGGACCACCAGCCACGAAGTTGATCGCCATTGCCATCCTTGGGCCTGCTCAGTAAAAGATAAGTGATTTTGGATTTTTTTTCGTTTGTTTCTTCAGGATGCCCTTTAAAAAGTTTGATTTAGCCCCAGCTCATTTCCAAGGATTCCCGTTATGGCCAGTCAGAGTCCTGCTGATCGTTAAAGATAGCAAAGGCCGAGAAAACTTAATTGTTTTCTGTTACGGAGATCACAAGGAAATTAGGGTCACTGAAAAAAGTTTAGTATCGTATGAAGATAATATGAAGGAAGCGTCGCAAAAAAAAGGAAAAGGAGCAAAGCTTGCGTTGAAGAAGCTAAAAATTCTACAAGCAAATCTACAAGCAAAGTAAATCGTACGCTGCGCTTGAAATCAGCGAGCCAGCGAGCTTGTCATCTCAGCTGTTGGAGAGAATTGTTGCTAGCGAGGATGAAATTGCAAGAACACAAAAATCAATGATGGAATTAATTACTGAGAAGGTTTTAGAAAAGTGCGAGGATAAACAAAAGAAAAGTGGAGATTCTCTAAGGCAATCGTGCGAGACGATAATTAGTGAGAAGGTTTTAGATAATTAGTGAGAAGGTTTCTCTACTGAGAAGGTTTTAGAAAAGTGCGAGGATAAACAAAAGAAAAGTGGCGATTCTCTAAGGCAATCGTGCAAGACGATAATTAGTGAAACCTATGCCTCAGTGTCTCTTGAGTTTACACCAAAGTTTCAGAACATATTACAGTCATAAAAAAGTTTGAAAGTAGAAGTTCAAGGGTTGGAAAATCGCATGGAACAGATGGAGAGTAGAATAGATGATTTTAAACAAGAAAAGCTTCTAGATAGCTTAGTTTTCAACGGTGTGAAGCAGTTACCGGAAGAAGATTTGAAAGCAACAACTATGAATATCATAACACAGAAAATGGGAGTCATCGGTTTTTAGCAAAATGACATTCAGAGTATTTACCGCTACCGTTTAATAATTCTACAGCACAAGACCAAGGAGATGTTGCACCGGTGCTTGTGAAATTGAGAAACAGCAAAATGGCAAAGAAAGTTTTCAAGAGCAAAACTAAACTTGTTAAGTCTGGCATTTTAGTCTCTGAGGCCCTAACGAAATGCCGTTGAGGCATTCTGAATACGGCAAGGAATAGTTTTGGAGTGCGAAATGTCTGGTCTGATCGTGGACTAATTCTTGCAAAACTCCCAACAGACACCATTGCTCACAGGATTCAGTCACTGGCGGATTGCTATTAGTTGCTTGTGGTTATTTTGTAGTTTTGGTTTATTGTTTGTCAATGTTTCGTTCTCTTTTCATTTATTATTATTTATCTGTTCCAGGAGCTCAGCTGTGCCTTTTTTTCCTTTTAATATTATTATGTGTTTTTTTTTCTCACAATGAAAGTGTTTATTAGATATAAATATGTGTGATGTACCAATCGGTGCCATATCTAGCCTGAGCCAGTTGGAAAGTTGCCCATTTGATATTGATTTATGTTTACTTTCGGATTTGGCAAATGAAGAGTCTACAGTGAGTTATAGACCTATGTACTTTAGTAAATATTGTGATTCTTCTTATCTTAGAATTATGCAAAATGCTGGTTTTAATGAGTGTTCATGGAACTGCCACCTTACTTCTTCGTATGATGAGATAATTGATTTTCTTTTGAAATGTAGGAGTCTCCATGTTATGGCCCTTTGTAAAACATTTTTGAGTCAGGATGGTTCTCTCTCGTCTTTGAAATCTCCGGGCTATCTGCTTACCACGAGGAGTAGAGCTTCAATGATACGCGGCGGACTCGGTTTGATTGTAAGTGATTCACTTAAATGGAAGCCTAGGGAGAATCTGATGTCTGGAGAGAAGATAAGGTAGAAACACTTTTTATTGACATTGAGATTAGTATGAGGCTTGGAGTGAGAAAAATTATCCTATCAGTAGTTTCAAAGTGCCTCGTATGACCAACTCACAGAAGGTTTCCAAAGTCTTCTAATGATAGTTCAGAAGTCAAAGCAAGAGTTAATATGTATGGGTGATTTTAATTTTGATCTTTTATCTACAGGTAGTTTTGATTTAGGTTTTTTAAATTTTATGGTTTCTAATGATCTTTTCCCACAGTAACAATTTCTACTAGGATCACGGACAGCCCTGCTACCCTGATTGACAATGTGGTTGTCTCTTCAAAGTATATCCGAAAGGCGTTTTCTAATATTGTAGTGAATTCAGAGTCTGATCACTTTCCAGTGGTATTTAGTTTAGATTTACAAGTGTCTCGCCTTAAAAAGAAAAAGAATATGTTCGAGAGATTAAGTCTGAAAACATTCGGAAGTTTAAAGGTGAAATAAGTGCAACATGTTTTGAATCTGTATTGAATCAGAATGACCCCTCTGAAGCTTTTGAGCAATTTAGTAGCATCATAACTACTGCATATGACAAAACTTGTCCGCTGAAGACACTCAGACAGAGACCAAATATACCGAAAAAACCATGGGCCGATGGAGAGCTAGTTAAATTAATTGAACCGCGTCACAGTGCGTTTCAGGATTATCTGAGATCTTCAAAGGAGGAAGATAATGCTCATTTTAAACAGCTTCGGAATATGGCGAACTCCCTGAAAAGAAAAAAAAGAAGCAATGTTACTCGGCACTTTTTGAGGAAAATAAAGCAGATCTGAAAAGAGCTAGGAAAGTTATTAATGAACTGGTTAGTGGGCCTTAGAAAACTCAAGACCCTCAAATTGAAATCAAAGGAGTGGTTGTAGAGGATAGACAAGAGTTGTGTGACAAGTTTGGTGATTATTTTACTAAAATTGGAACTAAGATACTAGCGGAAACTAGAAATTCCCAAGCTCTTGTTGGTGGCAACCCGTGTGCTGATGGGAGTGGCGATCCAACAGTGCCGGGTTAGATGGTGTTAACCTGAAGACTATTTGATCAATTATGGTGCACATTCTTTCTGCGCTAGTGCATCTAATAAATATATCAATGGAGAAAGAAATATTTCTAAAATTATTGAAAACAACAAAGATTCTCCCTATCTAAAAAGGGGGCACTCAAATGGATATATCAAACTGGAGGCCTATTTTTATTTTGCCAGTGTTTTCGAAAGTTTATGAACAAGTTATCCATAGAAGACTTTATGATCATCTCACGAGCCTGCATGCATTTTATGATGGCCAGTTTGGATTCCGGAAGGGCCACTCGACTTCGCAGGCTGTACAACATCTTTTAGAAAATGTTAATTTAGCTTTGGAAAATGGTGAATATTGTACTAGTATTCTTATAGACTTTAAAAAAGCGATTGCTACTGTTGATTTTAGTATTTTATTGGAACGATTAAGGGATTTGGGTGTAAAAGGAAGATTTTTGGATTGGTTTAGTTTGTATTTAAATGGTAGGTCAGTTAGGATAAATCTAGGGGAGAAGTTTTCGAAGTTTTTCTCTATTTCTTGTGAAGTTCCCTGGGGTTCCGGCTTAGGACCCCCGTTGTATTTAGTGTATGTTGACAGTAGGCTATGTGGTTTTATATTCCTGGTGCGTCTATGACATCTTTTGCCGACATACAGCATTTGTTGTGGCAGCAAAAACTCTTGAAGAATAGATCTAGAAAGCAAACAGAGTTCTGCAAGGGTTGAGTGACTTTGTAGGCATAAGCTTACTCAACGTTAACGCGGAAAAGAGTAACCATATTCTGTTTAGTTGGACTGGTGTATCTCCAAATCTTAACAGTGAAATAGTGATAAATGGTGATGTACTAAAGCGGGTTGAGGAAGTGCGTTACCTACGATTCATTCTCGATCAGAACCTCAGCTGGAGAAGACACGGTGATGTGGTTGTGTGTAAGGTAGCCCGTGGTCTTGGGATTTTAAGACGTTTTCAATATTTTTTACCTTCTCATATTTTAGTTCTTTTATAACATTCTTTGATTCCGCCGTATACAAATTATGGATGCAAGATATGGTCTAGTAATTTTACGTGCAATTTTAAACGAGTGCAGATTCTGCAAAATAAAGCAGTGAGATTAATTGGTAAGTATGATACAGGAGTTTTAAGTACAGATTGGATTTTTAGGAAACTTAGGATTTTGAATGTAGGTCAGATTATAGATTTTCAGATTCGCATTTTTGTGTTTCAGAGTTTGAATGACTCAGCATCTGAGTTTTTAGTAATTTTTTTCGTTTTAACTCCTTTTATCATGGATATGCTACGAGAAATGCTGGAGACCTGGTAAATGAGCCAAGAAGTACGGTTCGTTCTAGCCATGTGGCAAGGCACTCGGTTCCGGTGGCCTGGAATACTTTTCCAGGCTCAATTCGGGAAGCGGAAAGTGTCCCACAATTTAAAAACCGTTTAAAGAAGCATCTCTTTGCGGGTGGTTGGTGAGTGTGGGGCTGGAAGACGAGAGGGGACAATTTAAGTAATTTTGTTTTTGTTCTGTTATTAATACATTCATTTTATTATATTATTTTTTTATTATTTATTTATTTATATTTTTTATATTTTTTTGTTCATAATTTAATAATCAGTAATTATTATTATTATCTCTTTTTTTATTGTTCTTTATTTGTGTTTGTTTCAGTGATGATTTGGTTAGTTTTATAATTTAGTAAATGCGTACTGGTTGCGTTTTTCAAGCATATATGTCCTTTATTTGTAACCAGTCATCAAGCTGGCATGAATCATTTTTAGTGAAGTTGTTGAATCTTGAATCTTAACTGTTTAATAGCACAGGCGTTCCTCTGAGCCATCCGTTCAATTAACCAGCATTCACTCCAAAATTTTTTCCAAAGCATTCATTCGCAACTCAGACAGCTCTTCATACTCGGATACAAAATGAAATAAATCCTCATTCACACATGCACATGCTGGGCAAATATAAGGGCCAGCCGCCAGCCTAAACTTTCCCAAAAATTTCCTTCTTTCACCTAAATCCAAACTATCCCCTCTTACCAACAACAAATTCTTCAAATCCTCTTTATTCAACCCAAATTTTAAACACACCTCCTCCGCCCAACAGTCTTTGGCTTGGGAGAAAAACCTCTAAGGCATACATTGGTCCTAATGAGCTTACCACTCTTGGATTTCTTGGTCATTTAGGGTTCGCTAAACTTTCTTCCATGCTGACACAGTTTCACCCATAGAGCCTTCTCCTTCATCCCACATCTTCAAAAGTCCAAAAAAGGTCCAGTATTTTATTGACCTGATTTGGTCACGAAATATGTCTACCATCATTTTTTTTCCAGATGATCTTGATGATATATTTCATTGGCTCGTCTATCTTTTTCAATTTTGGCCATACGGGCCTGATGAAGTATTTCATTGGCTTGACTATCTTCTTTAATTTTGTCCATACGGGCGTGATGGCTTGCCTATCTTTTTCAATTTTATCTATCTCATCCTGAAGTTTTTTCATATACTCTAGCTGCTTTCTTTCGGCTACCTCTTCTCTTTGTTTCCTTTCTTTCTCTCTTTCTTTTCTATCATTCTCCTCTTTTTGCTCTTTGGGTATTCTTTCTTCCTTTCTTTCTTTCGTGTAATTTAATAAATATTGTGTCATATCTACATGAGTACTTTTTGTGAACCCTTGCTGGATCTCGATTCAACATTGCTCCTTCTAGTCGGACTACTTTAATTCCGTCTGTCATTATTTCTTTTTTAATTCATTTTATGAATTTGTTCGTTCTCTATCCGCATTGTCTCTTTCCTTATAGGCTACTCTAGCCCTTTCGTCCTCTTTTCCATTCTTTCTAATTTTATCTTTCTCAGCCTGCATTTTTTCCTTATATTCTCGGTGCTCTCCCTCAAAGGCCTCCATATTTGCCTTTCTTTCTATTTTCCTACCTTTTCTATGGGCTTCACTCGCCCTTCTCGGTCTTGAGTTAATCTCATCTCTGTCTGACATAATTTCAAAATTTCGTTAACTTCAAATTACCTCTTCAGTCGAAATGAAAATTCTTTTATCCATGTAACATCCGGTTGCACGCGAAAAATTGCTGTGTGTCAATTTGATTATATTTTTGCGCACTAATTAGTTGCACGATATATTGATTCGTAAATTTTTCAATTATGATCTAACAAGGCTCAGCCCATAACAGATCTTCATAATTCTATTAATTGATTCCGTATTTTTTTTTCTCTTTATATGTAACCACAATAGGCTACTCTTGTAGGCTAAATTACTTGTCTCTTCGAAAACGCGGAATTCTTTTACTATCAGTGCTGTTGATAGCTCATTTTCTTGCTGCCACCACTTATTGGATGAGAGATTATCAGAAATTTATTACACATTAATTGCTAAAAAGGAAAATCATGCTACTTTGTTGACAAGGCGGGGAGAGGGACTGGCCGATAAAACAAATTGAGAGGCTGTGCCACCCTGTCGGAAAAAAGAAATACTTGATACGCGTGTTCAAAATGTTGATAGTCCACAAAAGTGGGTTCTACTGATATTTCTTACATTGCCTATGCTGATGACATTCTGTTGATTAGTCGTACTAAGTGTGCTCTTTCTGCGTTGGTTTCCTTAGTTTCTCAGTCTTTCCTAAATATTGGTCTATCCCTGAATCTTGACAAGTGTGAATTCTTATCTTATAGTCTGTCTTCGTCTACTCCTCTGGTATGTAATGAATTTTCTGTACTTTCTGTCTCTTTCTTTCGGTGGCTTGGTATTACTGTTTCTAATTCTCTAGCTCTCTTCCGTAAATGAAATAAGTTCTCATTCACACATCCACATGCTGGGCAAAATAAGGGCCAGCCGCCAGCCTAAACTTTCCCAAAAATTTCCTTCTTTCACCTAATTCCAAACTATCCCCTCTTACCAACAACAAATTCTTCAAATCCTCTTTATTCAACCCAAATTTTAAACAAACCTCCTCCCCCCAACAGTCTTTGGCTTGGGAGCAAAACCTCAAAGGCATACATTGGTCCTAATGAGCTTACCACTCTTGGATTTCTTGGTCATTTACGGTTCGCTAAACTTCCTTCCAAACTGACACAGTTTCATCCATAGAGCCTTCTCCTTCATTCCACATCTTCAAAAGTCCAAAAAAGGTCCAGTATTTTATTGACCTGATTTGGTCACGAAATGTGTCTACCATCAATCAAGCTCTCCGAATAGGCTGACATAAGAAGCCGAACTCGGCTTCTTAACTAGGTAGCCTAATTAGCTTCTCACAGAATTTTACCATTTTAACCAATCTAACACTCATTTACATTCCCTTACGGGCTTCATTTTTTTCCATATGAGCCTGATGATATATTTCATTGGCTTGTCTATCTTTTTCAATTTTTTCCATACGGGCCTGATGAAGTAATTCATTGGCTTGCCTATCTTTTTCAATTTAATCTATCTCATCCTGTAGTTTTTTCATATACTCTAGCTGCTTTCTTTCGGCTACCTCTTCTCTTTGTTTCCTTTCTTTCTCTCTTTCTTTTCTATCATTCTCCTCTTTTTGCTCTTTGGCTATTCTTTCTTCCTTTCTCTCTTTCATGTAATTTTATAAATATTGTGTCATGTCTACATGAGTACTTTTTGTGAACCCTTGCTGGATCTTGATTCAACATTGCTCCTTCTAGTCGGACTACTTTAATTCCGTCTGTCATTATTTCTTTTTTAAGAATTTGTTCGTTCTCTATCCGCATTGTCTCTTTCCTTATAGGCTACTCTAGCCCTTTCGTCCTCTTTTCTATTCTTTCTAATTTTATCTTTCTCAGTCTGCATTTTCCTTATATTCTCGGTGCTCTCCCTCAAAGGCCTCCATATTTGCCTTTCTTTCTATTTTCCTACTTTTTCTATGGGCTTCACTCGCCCTTCTCGGTCTTGAGTTAATCTCATCTCTGTCTGACATAATTTCAAAATTTCGTTAACTTCAAATTACCTCTTCAGTCGAAATGAAAATTCTTTTAACCATGTAACATCCGGTCGCTCGCAAAAAATTGCTTTGTGTCAATTTGCTTATATTTTTGCACACTAATTAGTTGCACGATATATTGATTCGTAAATTTTTCAATTATGATCTAACAAGGCACAGCCCATAACAGATCTTCATTCTATCAATTCTATTAATTGATTCCGTATTTTTTTTTCTCTTTATATGTAACCACAATAGGCTACTCTTGTAGGCTAAATTACTTGTCACTTCGAAAACGCGGAATTCTTTTACTATCAGTGCTGTTGATAGCTCATTTTCTTGCTGCCACCACTTATTGGAGGAGAGATTATCAGAAATTTATTGCACATTAAATGCTAAAAAGGAAAATCATGCTACTTCGTTGACAAGGCGGGGAGAGGGACTGGCCCATAAAACAAATTGGGAGGCTGTGCCACCCTGTCGGAAAAAAGAAATACTTGATACGCGTGTTCAAAATGTTGATAATCCACAAAAATAGGTTCTACTGATATTTCTTACATTGCCTATGCTGATGACATTCTGTTGATTAGTCGTACTAAGTGTGCTCTTTCTGCGTTGGTTTCCTTAGTTTCTCAGTATTTCCTAAATATTGGTCTATCCATGAATCTTGACAAGTGTGAATTCTTATCTTATAATCTGTCTTCGCCTACTCCTCTGGTATGTAATGAATTTTCTGTACTTTCTGTCTCTTCCTTTCGGTGGCTTGGTATTACTGTTTCTAATTCTCTAGCTCTCTTCCGTAAACAGATCATTGCTGATTCAGTAAGAAAAATTCATTTCAGTTTTTCAAAAATTGTAGCAAACCGTGGAAAATATAACAGAAGAGCTCTTGGGCGCTTATTTTCGGCTTTTTCTGATCATTCTGTGCTTTATTTTTCGGGTGTTCATTCTGTTCTTAAGCTAAAGGATTAAAAAAAATTAAAGTTACTCATTTCAAATTTTGCAAATTTCTTCTTTCTCTGCTGCCATGGACTAGAAATCGGTATCTAGTTAAAAATTTTTATGTTACGGATGTAACTAAAAAAATCGGTGACCTACACAAAAAGCTTTCTGCAGATGCATTTTGTAAATTTGGCCATGACCACGGTCTTTTACAGTTTTTTCTTAGTTTAATTTAATTGCTAGTGTTTGTTGAGTTCTTTTTGTTTTTCTTTTTTATTATTATGTACTCCTCTTGTACTACTTTTTGTTAGTTGTGGGTAATAAATGATTGATTGAATTCCCATTTGATGACGAAATATTTGTTTCTGCGGTAAAAGTAAAGAAGACTAAAAGAGAGAAAAAAAGATATTAAGCAGCACTATAATAAAGAAACAGTCAAAGATGGTGCAAACTGAAGTCCAAATCGGATTTAACGATGATTTATTATTTTGCGCGAATGACAAAATTGAGAAAAGTAGAGATGAAAAGAGGAATGCAAAAAAGAAACAAAATTTGGAGATTCAGCCTGAAATTGCGAAAAATAAAAAATGTTGGATGGGCTGTGCCTTGATAACATAAATAATAGGGAGAAAAATAAAATGTTGGCTGGGCTGTGCCTTGATAACATAAGTAATAGGGGGGGGGGGGGAAGAGGTCAAAGACCCATGGGGAATAAAACAAGATGGTTACAAAATAGAGATGAATGACCTACAACGGGTTGGGGAAAAGTTGGGAGATATTGAATGTCGAGTCGGATTGGAAAAACTTGGAAAGGAATCTGAGATTAATATTATCAATTCAAAAGATATGTCGATCTTTTATGAGGGTGAGGAATCCTTTGAGGAAGATCCCCTGCGGAAAGTCGCGAAAGATAGCCCTTTTCCTCAATGCACAACTGGCGGACAAGATGTGATCCCTTTACCGAGATTTTGCCCCTCTGATCTGGAGTCCTTGGGGGATACTCTCTCCCAGTCACTTCATACTTCACCCAAACCTTTGTCCAGTAACCCTATTCATAGCTGTTATTCTTCATGGGAATTGACAATTATTTCTGGAAAGCCATATTCAGTATCGAAGTTTGATCTTCAATTAGCATCGACGCATATTCTTCATTGAATTATATCAGGGAAGGGAACCCAGAAAAAAGGCGATTCATGGTTCGCTCAAAATTTTACTTCATTCCCAGTACACTTATCGTTTTCACAGGCCTTTGCATTTTCGGCCTTAGATTATTTGAAATTATGTCAAGGGGCAATTTACTTTTTGATTAAGATGTGGAGTTGTTTCCAAAGATGGAAATTAAGAGGCTAGTGCAGCCAATTTTTCATGATGGCTAACATCATGATATGTGCCAGAAACTGATTTTCTGCTCAATCTCAAATGTAAATTTGTGAGAGCGAGAAAATTTTTCGTTTTTGATTGTGCTGCACACAATCATTGTCTACGAATATTGGGGACTTCAACTTTCAAAACCTAATGCAGATGCTATACGATTTAGACCATGGTGGTCCTACAGTAGAGACGTGTCGATGACGACCGATTCAGAGAGAGCCAAGCGGTGGAAGTAGTAGCACAGACACTGATGGAAGAGAGAAGGCAAATGGATTTTGTAAAGTTGAAGTTATGTGTTTATGTTTGTAAGGGTGGACCAAGGCAGCGCGTGGGCGGTTATTTATCTTACGGGGGGAGGTAATGGGGTTCCACCCCTGTTTCTTTTACTTTCAGATAAATGACCTATTTTCGTTCTAATTACATTTGCTTAGATTTGCCTATGCTATAATTTGCAATGACAATTTAAAAGTCTCGTTGATAAGTGATAGTTGTTTTGCAATAAGTAAGCTTTGAACTAAATTCTATTTTGGACTTCCTGGTTTGGAGTCATTGAAAGATAAAGCTAAGAGGTAGAATTGGTTTTGAATGGGGATCGAGATGATTGGCTGGGCCAAGCGAAGGTTCACCCCTATGAACAGAATCTGTACCTATTATTATTATTATATTTTTTTAGTCTGCGTTAAGACCCCGTTCGGGGAGATGTATTTTTGTGGATTATTGGGACCCTTTTGGAAGAATACAAGTAAGGTACTTTCTACAAACTGTGTACTAGTTTCCGTAACCCAAGCAGGGTAGGAATAGAAGTACAAGGTACCGTCATTATTATATTGACAGGGAGGTTTGTCACCTCCAAGGAGAAAAATAGAGATTTTCTAGCCGTAACCCAAGGTGGGTACACTTGGCTATAGAAAGTGGCCATTTGACCACTCGATCGCGTTATCATATCCTGGGACAGGGTATACTGTAAATCGGGTAGTACCAAACCCGATATTTGTAGAACCGGTGTGGTAGACGCAGCGTCACATTATATTTTGGGGCCGGAGCTTTCCCCTCCAATAAGTGATGACACCCGTATATTACCACGCCACTGGCGTTGTGGTCTACCGGTATAACATTGGTGGCTATATACCACGAACATTGGTGGAAGCCAGAAACGGTCCTATCAGTAAACCTGTTAGTAAAAGAATTGTTGGGGTAAGAGCGGGAATCCCACTAACATTTGGACCGACAAGGGATTCTCCCCCTCGAGTAAGTGGCATAGCTACTTTTTGCGCCATTTTTGAACCAATAAGTGGTGACCCCCGTACTTACACCCCGATACTTGATGTATCTTATATGTTTAGAATTAACAAAATAACCTGATTCTTTTAATGTATCTATTGCTATTAAAATTCGGTTTCTTAAAGTTTCCGTTACTATTAAGCTGAGTCGCTTCTTACTTATAGTTCGTTACCACGAAGTGTTTGATATTAGTGCGATGTTTTCTTGGTAACCAGTGTTAATACAGTGCCTTTTGATTTAGTTTATGGCAAAATTTATTTTTAAAGCATAATGGACAAATTGCATAATTGTAGGGGTTGACATACCCAATATTCCTACAGACATAGTTACTGCAGTGTTTAACTACACTGAACAAAATAGCTGTCTCAAAATTTTGATTGGAAGTGTTTGGAAAATATTGGGCTTTACAGAAGGGCTGCTTGCCCTCCAATCAGGTTTGATCCTTAAAAAAGGCACTAGAACTTTTAGTTTCCAATCCAGTTAGCTCCTTTAAAATTTTCAATGATAATACTAGCTATGATAGAGCAGTGCTACCTATGATATTGCTTTATCCCTTTTTGAAAACCACTATGCATAGAGTCTTTTTGTTTAATCAAAATTCCCTCTAAGCGTTCCTTAAGACTCTAATACCATTACTAATACTATTACTACTACTAACAACTCACTGCAGCACCAAGCTGCCTGAGGCCAAAACAGCTACGCACGCTCCTCATCCATCCCAATCTATTCAAAGCCTCCCTTTTTACATCCTCCCATGATGTTACCATTACCTTTAAATCTTTCTTTATGAGGTCCTCCCACCCCAGACGAGGACGACCTTCTTTCCGTTTAGCCTTAGATGGTTGGTCCAAAAGAATAATTTTTTTACAATCTGTCATCCTTTATCCGCACAATGTGCCCTAGCCATCTCAACCTTTCTTTTATTATAGCCCTAGAGAGCGGCATCGAACCACATTTTTCGTACAGCCTATCAGAGGCAACGCTGTAGCGTTTCCTATAGTAAAGACCATATGGATCCAATGTTATATTATTATTAATTAAAAAACTTTCCGAAAAATAAGTTTTTCAAAGAAAAGCAAAGGCCATTTTAAACTTAAGCAAAGCAGATACAAATACCTTTTAAAATTCAAACTCAAAATGACCAGAAATTACTATTAAAGAATAAATAAAACCCAAAACAACGAGAAATTAATTAAACAGTCATAACAAAAACATACAACAAGTAATAATATAAATAAATAAATACATCTTAAAACCAGTAATGCTTAGATTGAATATAAAAATCAAGCTTAAAACAAAACAAAAATTTTCCTATTGAAGTATAAATGAAACTTAAAACGAACAGAAATAAAATAAACAATCAATGCAAACTAACATACAATATATATTAATGCAAATTAATAAATAAATCTTAAAACATGTGAAACTTAAATTGAATATTTAAATCAAGTTTGAAATGAACAAAAATCACTACAAACAAGAGTTTGCTACTCCTTCTCTTATTGTAAAAATCTAAAACCTATTGTGTCATTTGCACTTTGCTGAAAACCAATTGTATGACAAATATTTTCTTTTGTACTTAATATTGAAAAAACATATCAAAATTGTAGTAACATTTTGAACTGATGAGCTTTCAGCAATTAATATCATTATACATCAAATATTCAGTTTAATTTATTAGTATTTTTAAAGTTGTTAAAAACGAATATCGTTTCACTACAAACAAGTGTTTGGATACTGCCTCCTTTCCCAACTGTAAATAAGAACCAAAAACATACTGCGTCATTGGCGCTTAACTGAAAACGAATTATATTACAAGTATTTTCTTTTCCAGTTCTTACAGCATTGAAAAAATACAATTACAGTGAAATAAAATCTTGAACTGATGGATCTTTCAACAATTTACATCATTATACATGAAATATTCAATTTGATGTTGTTTATATTTTCCAAGACTATTAAAGACGCATATAGTTTTCAGTAAAACGCTAATGACGCAGTAGGTTTTAGACTTTTACAGTGAGAGAAGAAGGTCACACCCAAACTCTTGATTTTAGTGAATTTTGTTCGTTTCAAGCTTGATTTGCATATTCAATTTAAGTTTCACTCGTTTTAGGATTTATTTATTAATTTACGTTAATATTTATTGAATGTTTGTTTGCATTGATTGTTTATTTAATTTTTATTTGTTTTAAGTTTAATTTATACTTTAATAGGGAAATATTTTTTTTGCTTTAAGTTTGGTTTTTATATTCCTTCGATTTTTATATAAGCCTCCATTCATGGAGGTCCCAGGGACTTCTTTCTGTCTGGTTCTAAGCCCGCTTAAGCACTTCGGTGTAGACTTGAGAAGGTATGTGATCCCCGTCCTGCACTGGTATCCGGGATCATTGCTTTTCCTGAGGCGAAAATAATTTCAATGATTTAAAGAACAAGAAAATTGGAACTTGGAATGTTACGACATTAAAAAATTACTATCGTATCGACATTTTGACTGACAAATTCAGACGATTCGAACTGGATTTATTAGGAGTTTCAGAAACTCATATCCCAGGGGTAGGATGCATGAAATTAGGTGATATATAATTTGTTTACTCAGGCAGGAAGGATGGGGTACATAGACAGGGAGCAGGGCTCATGATGAATAAGGAAGCTGCTAAGTCTTGTTTAGGCTGGGAAGGTATTAATAATAGAATACTAATTGCTCATTTTATGACTAGAAAGTTCAGGGTATCAGTTATAGTAGTATACGCCCCTGTAGAACCGACTGACGGAGATACTAGTGACTCTGATGAATTTTACTTACAGTTACAGGAGCAAATAGACAAGGTCCCAGGTAGAAATATGATGTTATCACTGGGAGATTTTAACGCCCAGGTTGGTAGAAATAAGGATAGATGGTATCCCAGCTTAGGTAAATTTGGTGTAGGAAAAGAAAACAGTAATGGATACAGACTTTTGCAATTTTGTAGGTATAACAATCTAGTTATAACCAATACGGTGTTTGGTCATAAAATGGCTAATAAGCTAACATGGTATTCACGTGATGGTAAGACAGCAAACCTTATTGATTATGTTATAGTAAACCGAAGACTGGCAGGATCAATAAAAGATACTAGGGTATATAGGAGTGCTGTTATTGATGTTAAAAGTGAAGATCACCATCTAGTAGTGTCAAGGATTAATTTAAAGCTGAAATATCGGAAGGGTAATTACCTCCCGGGAAGTTATGATGTTAGTAGACTCCAGGATGAGAATTTGAGAGAAACTATCAAGGAACAGTTGAATACTAAACTCGAGAGTTTAAAATTTGATAATGTGGAAGATGGTTGGAATAATTTTAGAAAAATAATTTGTGAAGTTGCTGAATGTTTATTAGGGAAGAAAGCTAGAACTGCAGCTAAGAATATTAGTGAAAAAGCTTTATGTTTAATAGAAAGGAGAAAGGACTTGTACAAGAATTAAATGAGTGATAGATCGCATGAAAACAAAATAAATGTAAAGAAAGTGGAGAAAGCATTGAAATATGAGCTAAGGAGGTGTGAAGTGGAGGCCATGGATAAAATTGCCGAGGATTTAGAGGATGCAGCTAGACGGCATAATAGTAAAATATTGTACTGGCACGTTAACAAATTGAGAGGTAGTAGTCAATCCGGACTTGTCCCAATTAAAGATAGGAATGGGGTGGGAATTAGCGATAAGGAAAAAGCTAAAGCGAGATGGGCCGAACATTTTGAGAACTTGCTTAACCGAGATAGAGTTGCAGGAAGAAATATAGAGGAAAATGAAAAAGTTTGTGATACCTTGGATGTGAAGGAAGATTTGTTTTGTGAGGAGGAATTAGCAACATTACTAAAAGGATTAAAGAATAATAAGGCTCCATGTGCTGATAGGGTGGTAAATGAGTTTCTTAAATATGGTGGCTCATAGGTTAGAAATAAGTTATTGAAGATTATGAATATGATTTTTGAAAAAGGGGAAGTACCTAACGATTTTAGGAAAACCTTAATTAAGCCACTTTATAAGAAAGGTGATAAAAGTGAGTGTGGTCATTATCGAGGCATTAGTCTCGTCTCTGTAGGTAGTAAATTGCTTAGTAATATGATACTTTTTAGACT